>CM060628.1:31908720-31916220 GCA_030578275.1 Meda fulgida
GTGTAAAAAGAGCATTAGCAATAAAAGAAAAAACATGATCAGCTCAAAGTGTCTGAATCATTTTTGGTCTCAAATTTTTCTAAATGTTACTGGTAGTCACTGTATGAAGAATTCTGGTTATAATAAGTCACAGTTTACTTTATTTTGCTCTACTCAATAAATGAACTATAGTGTCCTGCACTTACTAGTGAAAAAAAATAAAAAATGTTATCCGGTGCCTGAACATTTTTTGGGTTGACTGTGTTTCTTCTAGAAATATGTTGCTTAATAATTACAACAATTCCAACAAAAAATATTTACAATTGTGTAAATGTCAGAAAGCAAGAACACGTCCAGGTCAAATCAAAATTGGATTGTGTCTTTTAGTCTATTTAAAATGCATAAACATGCATTTTGTGCAGCTTTCTCTTTCAGTAAAGAGGCTGAAATATTGACAACTCCTCCTGCACTTACAGGTGTGTTCATATCTGTGTCCAATGAAATATCCTTAAATGAGATTAGCAACTAAAAACAGTTAGTTAGTTTAATGACAAAATAATGATAGATATTTATTTAAAGTATTTCCACATCATGGTATTCTGTTGTAATGCTAACAAATTACTGTATAGTATCGAGAATCACTATTGCTAGTTATGTGAATTAATAATAAACAAAATCAAAAAGGTTTGGACACATTGTGATGATGAGAATTTGGAGGGTAAATGTGATGAAAACAACCATAAAATAGGCTTGATTTTCATTTTCTTGTAATTTTGTGGTGGAACGTGATCTGTTTTCTTGAGCTGCATTTCCTTGTCCACGGCATGATTTAGTCAATGTCTTGTCAAAGGGAGATGATGTCCTCTCTTTTCCTCTTAAAGAAGGGTGAGGGTTCATAATCATTCCCGTTCAAAGGGCCGCTGTGGGCCGCAAACCTTAGTAGATGTCCCATGATGCAGTTGTGCTTAAAATTTGAGAGTGTTTTGAAGGTTGGCTGCCCCTGTAACTCAGCGATGACAAGCACTTCCCAGTCGGCATCTCTGTCTTCAGGGGAGACAAAGGAGTCTCCGGCCCAAAGCCAAAGCATAGATGTGTTCACTGCTGCAGTCAGTTCCCAAGGCCAGGGGCCGGCGTGTGTGTGTGTGAGTGTGTGTGTCAGTTCCCAAGGCCAGGGCCGGCGTGTGTGTGTGTGAGAGTGTGGGTGTGTGTGTCAGTTCCCAAGGCCAGGGGCCGGCGTGTGTGTGTGTGTGAGTGTGTGTGCCAGTTCCCAAGGCCAGGGGCCGGCGGCTGCATGATAAAGAGCCCTGCGCCGAGGGCCGCCTTCCCCTGGAGAGAGAGTGGCGCTTCTGCCCAGCGGGATCCCTGCGCTCGGGCAAGAGGAGGAGCCAGTGTGTGTGTGCGTGTGTGTGTGTGTGTGTGTGTGTGTGTGTGTGTGTGTGCTTGTGTGCGTGTGTGCGTGTGCTTGTGTGCGTGTGTGCGTGTGTGCGTGTGCGCGTGTGCGCGTGTGCGCGTGTGCTTGTGTGCGTGTGTGCGTGTGTGCGTGTGTGCGTGCTTGTGTGCGTGTGTGAGTGTGCGTGTGCGTGTGCGTGTGCGTGTGCGTGTGTGCTTGTGTGCGTGTGCGTGTGTGTGTGTGTGTGTGTGTGTGTGTGCTTGTGCGTGTGTGTGTGTGCGCGTGTGTGTGTGTGTGGGTTGCTTTATGTGATTTATGAGGACCCAAATTTGTATAATGATGTGTATTACACTGGTATTAGAACGTATAGGTGGTTTATGAGGACATTTCAAAAGTCCTCATAATTCAAATAGCTTAAAAACTTAAAAAACAATGTTTTATTAAAAATGTAAAAATGCAGAATGTTCCTGTGATGGATAGGTTTAGGGGTAGGGGCAGTGTGTGTGTGTGTGTGTGTGAGTGTGTGATGGGTAGGTTTAGGGGTAGGGGCAGTGTGTGTGTGTGTGTGTGTGTGTGTGTGTGTGTGTGTGTGTGTGTTTGTGTGTGATGGGTAGGTTTAGGGGTAGGGGCAGTGTGTGTGTGTGTGTATGTGTGTGTGTGTGTGTGTGTGTGATGGGTAGGTTTAGGGATAGGGTTAGTGTAAGGGGATAGAATATACAGTTTGTACAGTATAAAAACCATTACGCCTATGGAGAGTCCTCATAATGCTGTTGCACCAACGTGTGTGTGTGTGTGTGTGTGTGTGTGTGTGTGTGTGTGTGTGTGTGTGTGTGTGTGTGTGTGTGTGAGAGAGAGAGAGCGTGTTTATAACAGGTAAACATCCTGACCAACTATAAAAGCAGAAGTTTTGTCAGTTTGCTGGTATTCAGGTGTGTGTTAACACAATGCTAAGAAGGAAAGACATCAGCAATACTCTTAGAGAAGCAACTGTTGCTGTTATGACAACATGTGTTTTTACATTGCTTTAACTCATCAAAAATAAGTTAAGCAATTTTCTACTATTTTAATGAGTTATATGACATTCAAATAATTGTTTTAAGTCAGTTTAATGAAATTTAAGTTGAAATGACAAACATTAATGTTGACTGTACTTAAAAAATGTAAGGTTTTTTTTTACAGTGTGGCTTCTCCATTTTGGCACTGATTTTTGTTAAATAAATAATGACACGGTCTGATATGTCATGTGTTGTTGTTCATCGGAGGTTGTATTCACATGATTTGTCCTGATGTAAAACCATAGAATTCAAAAAGGTGTACTTTCTTTTTCACATGACTGCATATACTTATGACTTATACTCCCATATGTTATGGGAAGAAGGAGGGAACCGGCAAACATCCAAACAAACTTTAATAAATAAATAAACCAATACAAAATGAAAGCAAAGAAAAGTCCGCTCACGGACGACTGCTGTCACATATAACAAAATAAAAACACAACATAAATCCAGACCTGGCCTCTCTCGTTCTTCACTGTCGTCGCTCATCCTTTTATGCTTCCGCTCCTCCGTGAGAGATACGAGCCACTCTCACAGCCTTCAACCTCGTCCTGCTCGCCACAATATATATATATACAGGTCCTTCTCAAAAAATTAGCATATTGTGATAAAGTTCATTATTTTCCATAATGTAATGATAAAAATTAAACTTTCATATATTTTAGATTCATTGCACACCAACTGAAATATTTCAGGTCTTTCATTGTTTTAATACTGATGATTTTGGCATACAGCTCATGAAAACCCCAAATTCCTATCTCAAAAAATTTGCATATTTCATCCGACCAATAAAAGAAGTGTTTTTAATACAAAAAAAGTAAACCTTCAAATAATTATGTTCAGTTATGCACTCAATACTTGGTCGGGAATCCGGACCAGAATGACTGCTTCAGTGCGGTGTGGCATGGAGGCGATCAGCCTGTGGCACTGCTGAGGTGTTCTGGAGGCCCAGGATGCTTCGAGAGCGGCCTTAAGCTCATCCAGAGTGTTGGGTCTTGCGTCTCTCAACTTTCTCTTCACAATATCCCACAGATTCTCTATGGGGTTCAGGTCAGGAGAGTTGGCAGGCCACTTGAGAGAACTACTATTAACTTTGTCTACCGTAAAGGCCACCGCAGGCCGTTCTGGGACCCAGCGCTTTAACAGGTTGACGTGGTAGATTTTCTCACCCCTTCATCTCCCAGGCTGACGCAGCCAATCATTTACGGGTCCGACTCTCTCAACGACAGTGTACCGGCCCTGCTAGGAGGCCAGGAATTTACAGGGCAATAAGGTGGTCCTTGACCAGAGGCACAGGCCTGGCAGTACCGCCGCACTTCAGAATTCATCTCTGGCCAGTGGAAGTAATCTCTTATCCGCTACAATGTGTTCTCTGCGGCGATGTTGTCAGCTAGCGGATGGGAGTGTGCCAGGTGGAGGACCATGCTGGAAAAGATCAGAGAATACTTCAAGATTAGGTTGAGAAGACTCATCCGCTCTCTAACTCTCTGATGCAAGGTAAGCCTGGCGAGCTCTCAGTTTCCGGGGTCGAACTCGACAAACCATTCAACCAGACTTTCTCCTCCGGGGCTCCGACGGGGACGTTATGGTGCAAAATGCATCCCGCCATCCAGGCTTGGGCTTCAGGTGGATTTGGGTCGATCGACATAGGCTCATCCTGTCCAGGTGCTCGAGAAGGGCTCGCCAGGCTCACTGACGTGTGGGGGCCGTTCATCCCTCGCCACTCCCCAGAACCGCTCCAGGGAAAGAAGGCAGCTCTCTCTCTGCCGATTCCCTTGCCGCTGCGGCCTCAGACAGCTCCACTGCCTCCACCAGCTCTGTTAACGTTTGTGGATTTTGTAGTCCATTAGTTCGTCCGTGTGGGCTGGGTAGGGCACATAACAGTCTATCCACAGTGACCTAATCTACGATCTCAGTCACGGTGACATCATCTATCAACAACCAGAGCTTAACGAGTCAGGTCAGTTGGGCCACTTGCATGCGGATGGGTACCTGCTTATCATACACGCAATCATGGACCTTCTGAGCAGCACAGACAGGGGAGAGTCCTACCTGAGGCAGGATCTCTTTCTTCAGAAAATCATAGTCATCCAGGTGGGTTACTGGGAGGGAGAAACAAACTCTTTAGGGTTCCCCGGTTAGAAGGGGTGTTAACTTCCGGATCCATTCCGACTTTTCCCAGCCCCCTCTCCTTGCGACCACCTCAAATGTGTGCAAAAAGCTTATGGGTCATCCTTCTCAGTCATCCTTGGAAGTGCTGTGGGTTGCGCCAAGGGTCTGGCATCTACCAAGTGGGTCCTGGTGTATTCTGAACGAAGACCACCTGGTTTTGTCCCACTACAAGCCGTTCTGATGTTAGTGTATCAACACTTCGGAGCCAGTGATATCTTGTCACAACATATATATATATATATATATATATATATATATATATATGGCAGTTGTGTTTGTCATAATATTTAGCTGTGTCCTATATTTTGGTTTTTAATCCTTATATTATTTTTTTAATTATTAAACACATAATTTTCCCTCAATAATAAAACATAGCTTGAAATTCTGGAAGTGACAGAGGAAGTGACATCACTTGGACCCATTCTACAGCTTGGCAGGAAGACAAATAATTTTTTTTTTTTTTACATTTTCTCAAATTTTAATAATGACTGTGTTCCCCAAGGCCGTGTTATTTTAATATAATTTAGATACTATTATAGCTTTTATTAATATTTTAAATTAATTTTATACTTCACTTCACTACACTACTCTTCAATTTTTGTTAATTTTCCTTCGTTAGTTTCCTTCTTCATTTTTATTAGTGTTTGGGTATTTCTAGGATATCTACATTTTTTATTAAAATGACCCTTCCCCAAGGCTTAAGTTAAAAAAAGGGGTGTGATCTGACTGTCAATCACAGGCCGTGCACACGCCACCCCTCGCGCACGTTACAATCACATGCATGCCTGAAGTTCGTGCAGTAAGGAAGAGTGATGGCGGAAAAGATTCCAGTTCCTCGGTTAACCTCAAGAGCTAGGAGGTCTGAAACAACACAGGAAAAGAGAACACCTGCTGAAAAGAAAGAAGTAAAGAAAGAAAGCGACCGTGCCCGTAATAAAACCAGGATCAACATCGGATCGGCATTTGAAAGGTGGAGAGATTTACGTGATTTGATTGGGTTAAAGCTGGATGCAGAGCTTGCAACGTTTCTTCTCGACAGGTAATTGTGCTTTATCAACCAGTTACTTTATTTCTTAGTGTTATGTTAGTAATCTAAGTATGTTTGCGCAAATGTGTTGGACAGGTTCTTCAGCTTTGTTTGCACTGAAATCCGTGTGAACGTAAGGTTAGGTGGATAAACATGTCCAGATTAAGGGATAAAGCTCGCCTTTTTGGAAGAATTAATGCTACTCTATCTTTCTTATGAGAGTAAAAACAGTAGTAAAGCTACTGTTATTATATGTGCTGTCTGACTAGCTCTGTAATATAAGCAATAGAACAATGTACAATAACCATGTCTGCCGCATATACCATACAGCAATAATAGTGTTTCAGACAGACCATGGTGTTGTTTAATTGGTGGGTAATCCATTTCGTAACAATCTACCATCTGAAGCAGCTAGATCATACTAAAATCATGTCAGTTTGCATTCTCACTGTCTTATCTTATTGAATGATTATAAAATAATCAGCTGACTGATTTTTTTTTTTTTTTTAGTGTGATGGATGCTGATGAGACGGGCGCGTTCAGAGAAAATCTGGTGCACACGCACTGACAAGCACGAACTTGGTGGGAGGTATTCGTTGATAGTGGGGGAGGGGCATGTGAGTTGTAAACATTCAAAATTTTGCCTAAAGTTCACACTACATGATTTTAAACCTTCGGGCTGAAATGTGCAGTTCACACTACATGACTTGCTCTCTGTGAAATCGGGAGTGTTCAAGTTGTTGAGCTGTTCACACCACACGACACAACTTGATTGATCGGCAACAGGAGGTAACTCACTACAGGAGTTGACAACAACTCTGTCACCCAACGATTCTATCTTGTCTACAAACCACGTTTTGTCACGAAAAATCACGCGATAAAACGAACCGAAAATAACACGAAACAGCACGCGCGCCAATACCCAGCGAAGAAGACGAAGAACAACACGCGAATATGGACGTCAGACAGAAACTAGTGCTGCAAACTGTTTGCGCGATGATTTGCTCTGAGAAAAAACGCAAAAAAGAATGGCGTATTTACCCGGTGACCTCAACCCATGCCTTGCTCTGATTGGCTGTAGCTCATGACATCACGTGAGGTTGTGTCGTGCGACAGCTCTGGATATCTAGCATGCTAGATATTTTTCTGGGTCTTTGCGTCTTTGATGCGTTGTTGGCTCTTTCATACTAACAGATTGGCGAGCGTTCACTGCCACGTGATTTGCATGCGATAATACCCTGACCTGTCGGCGAGCTCAACAATTTGCAAATCAGGCTTAAATCGGGCTTAAAATCATGTAGTGTGAACTAGGCTTAAGTCCACTCAATCTGCCAGACTTGCCGACTGCAGATTTAATTTTGACGTTTGTTTTAAAGGGCCTGTATGTAGAACTCAGAAACTCTTGTTATTAGTGACACAGTGTTGTCATTAAGTGAACTGCAGCCAGTAACTTACTGCTTGTGCACGCATAGCGTACAAGAGACTGGAATGTTATTCAAGGCCTCGATCATTTTCGTTCTTTGCTTAGAAGTAAAAAGAGTTCGGAAATATACTGTTACCGAGCATCAGACAGTTAGTTCAGAAATCATCTGATAATAGTGGTGATTTGGAGATGTTTGTTTCAGCTCTGCGATTCACTGGGATCATGTCATCATGAGGTAATTAACAGTTTTGATAGTTTGAATATAAAGTATAGATTAGATCTGGATATGTGAGACTATAGTTTTAATTAATCCATTTTCTTTGCATGACACACTGATATTACAGTACATAAGGATTCATTTCATGTGTCATTGGGTTGGTTGGTCATTGATTGAAACGATTGAAACTTCCATCCTTTGGATTTTCCCGGCAAAACCGTCCCGAGTCCTTCACAT
>CM060628.1:31918720-31943720 GCA_030578275.1 Meda fulgida
ACAATTGAGTTCTTAATGGCAGTAAATTGGATTAATTTTTTGGCCCTTCTTGGCTTTTTTTCTCTTTATGGCCAAAGTTTATTTTTTTATAACTTTCACATGGGTGACTTTCGCGTTGCATCTTTAAATGTGAATGGAGCAAGAGAATGCATAAAACGCTTACAAATACATAATACTATGAATCAGAAACAACTTGATGTTTTATTTTTGCAAGAAACACATAGCGATACAACAAATGCTGATGAATGGGCGAAAGAATTTAAAGGTCTTCCTTTTTTTAGTCACAAATCCTCACTTAGTGGTGGTGTGGCTATTTTATTTGCCAATAGTTTTACTCCCTCTACTATTGAGACGGAAGAGGTTGTGAACGGTAGATTGCTAAAGATTCGAGCCCAGGTTGAGAACCACATTTTTGTTTTTATATGTGCATATGCTCCAACTCTACCGGCAGAAAGAAAGAAAGAATGGTGTTTTTATACTCTTTGGGAAACATTGGACAAATGTAATAGTGAGGAGCATTTATTTTTAGGTGGAGACTTCAACTGTGTAGAAAGTAACATGGATAGAAATCATGTAGAGCCACATTTGCTTTCTCGTAAGCGACTCATCCAGTTGATCGAAACAAATGATTTGTGGCGTCTGGAGGAGTTTAAATGGGAATTTAAAGCAGTACACATGGGTACATGCTCGTGATAATAGGTTGTCATTGGCAAGACTAGATAGATTCGATGTTTTTAAACATCACCTTAGCACTTTTAAAAATTGTTTCATAATCCCAGTTGGGTTTTCAGATCATGGTATTGTTATATGTACAGTAACTTTACACTCTGTCAAGCCGAGAAGTGCTTACTGGCACTTTAACACAAATTTATTAAGTGATGCACATTTTAGAGAAACTTTTACATTTTTTGGGGAAAACTATAAGAAGGAAAAAAATGATTTTCAGTCTTTAGGAAAATGGTGGGAGTTTGGTAAAGTACAAATCAAACAACTGTGTCAACAGTTCACTCACAATGTCACGAAAGATATAATTAAATCCCTAAAAGTTTTAGAAGATGACATTCTGAAATTCCAAGAAGTGGCAGAATCAAGTGGAAATCAAACACACATTGAATCCCTTTTTTTAAAAGAAATCTGTTTTGTCCGACATACAAAAAGTGAAGGCACCGGGGGCGCTTGTTCGGTCGCGTTTTAAAGACATAGACCAGATGGATGTACCGTCCAAATTTTTCTTTAGTCTAGAAAAAAAGAACGGTCAGAAACGTTTTATACATTCTTTATTTTCTGAGACCGGTTCTCTTGAATCAGACCCTAGAGAAATTCAGAAAAGAACAAACAGTTTTTATGAAAAGCTTTATAGTAAAAGCTAACACAGGGAAGATCGGGTTATTGAACAGTGTTTTTATGAAGAGCTACCAAAGGTCTTTGAACAGTCCAATGCAGAGCTCAAGAGAGCTATAAGCCTGGGAGAACTGCACGAAGCTCTCCGGAGCATGGAGAACGCCAAGGCTCCTGGGATAGACGGAATCCCAGTGGATTCTATAAAGCCTTTTGGCCTGTGGTGGGGGAGGATCTGCTGGCGGTCCTCAGTGACAGTCTAGTCGGAGGACTTCTGCCGCTGAGCTGCAGAAGAGCGGTCCTTACTCTTCTGCCAAAAAAAGGTGATGTGAGACACATAAAGAACTGGCGACCTGTATCTTTATTGTGTTATGACTATAAATTGCTCTCAAAAGTTTTAGCCACTAGACAAGGAAGAGTTTTGGAGGAGGTAATCCACTCTGGTCAGTCTTACTGTGTACCTGGAAGGTCAATTTTTGACAATATCCATTTAATAAGAGATTTATTTGATGTTTCAAAAATAGAGGGTGTAGATATGGGTTTGATTTCCTTAGATCAGGAAAAAGCGTTCGATCATGTAGAACACGATTATCTGTGGAAAACTTTGCAAGCATTTGGTTTTAGTTCTGATTTTATAGGTTATATTAAAATTCTGTACAATGACATTGAGTCTACTGAAAGTTAACGGTGGCTTATGTGCTCCTTTTAGAGTGTGTCGTGGGGTAAGACAGGGGTGTTCTCTGTCAGGGATACTGTACACGTTGGCAATAGAACCACTTTTAAATTAATTGAGGGGTTTTAGAAGGGGTATCTTTACAAGCCTGTAACAGCACTTTATGCTTATAAGCATACGCTGATGATGTTGTCATCATACTTAACAAACAAAATGATGTGGATTTATTATTAAAAACATTGAAAGATTTTGTTAATTGGGGTAAAAGCGAAGCAGTGTTAATAGGAGAATGGGAAAGAGAGGTACTAACATTTCCAAATGGGTTAAGTTGGAAAAAAGATGGCTTGAGATATTTAGGAGTGTTTTTAGGAGATGAAACGATTGTTAAAAAAAACTGGGAGGGAATAATTGAAAAAATTAAAGGTCGTCTGATGAAATGGAAATGGATTGTAAAAAGTTTATCATACAGAGGACGTACTCTGATTATTAATAATTTGGTGGCCTCTTCCTTATGGCATCGACTGGCTTGTTGATCCACCTGCATGGATACTTGCAAAAATTCAGTGTCTTTTGGTAGATTTTTTTTTTTGGGGGGGGGGGGGGGGTGGGGTGCATTGGATACCTCATAATGTTTTATATTTACCAAAAGAAGGAGGACAATGACTTGTACACTTGCAGAGTAGGACTGCAGCTTTTCGGCTACAATTTGTACAGAGATTTCTCACTGGTCCAGAGGACTTAAGCTGGAGGCCGGTGGCCAGAACGATTTTAAAGACTGCTGAAGGACTGTGTTTGGACAAGTCAATGTTCTTGTTAAATCCCAATAAATTCAACACATCCAGAATGCCGGAGTTCTACAAGAATCTTTTTAAAGTGTGGGACATTTTTCATGTTAAAAGAATTGAGTCTACATCCTCCTTGTTTTGGCTGTTGAAAGAACCTCTGATTTATGGGTCACGTTTGGACATTTCAGGAGCATTTGGGACGATGTCTGCAAATTTTATTCAATCTAAGATCACAACACTTGGGTGTTTAATCAATGTAGCCGGCTCAAGTTTTGAAAAAGTTGAAGATTTAGCTGTTTTGTTGGGAGTTAAGTCCATGCGAATTGTTGCACAAGTATTACATAAACTTCAATCTGCTTTTACAATGGAAGAAACAAAAATGCTTCAAGGTTACTGTAAAGGGGAAGTTATCCCTGATGAGAGGGACACGTTTCCAAATCTGCTTCTTTCACCAAAGTTTGGTGAAACGAATTGTTTTATGTGAGGAATCTTTTTGATAAATAAAGATGATTGAAAAATCAAAAATCTCTCTCTCTGCCTCTCTCTCTCTCTGCCTATCTCTCTCTCTCTCTCTCTCTCTCTCTCTCTCTCTCTCTCTCTGCCTCTCTCTCTGCCTCTCTCTCTCTCTGCCTCTCTCTCTCTCTCTCTCTCTCTCTCTACCCCTCTCTCTCTGCCTCTCTCTCTCTCTCTGCCTCTCTCTCTGCCTCTCTCTCTCTCTGCCTCTCTCTCTCTCTGCCTCTCTCTCTCTCTCTCTACCCCTCTCTCTCTGCCTCTCTCTCTCTCTCTGCCTCTCTCTCTCTCTGCCTCTCTCTCTCTCTGTGCCTCTCTCTCTGCCTCTCTCTCTCTCTGCCTCTCTCTCTCTCTCTCTCTGCCTCTCTCTCTCCCTCTCTCTCCCTCTCTCTCTGCCTCTCTCTCTCCCTCTCTGCCTCTCTCTCTCCCTCTCTCTCTGCCTCTCTCTCTCTCTCTCTCTCTCTCTCTCTCTCTCTGTGCCTCTCTCTCTGCCTCTCTCTCTCTCTGCCTCTCTCTCTCCCTCTCTCTCTGCCTCTCTCTCTCTCTCTCTCTCTCTCTCTCTGTGCCTCTCTCTCTGCCTCTCTCTCTCTCTCTCTCCCTCTCTCTCTCTCTCTCTCTCTCTCTCTCTCTCTGCCTCTCTCTCTCTCTCTCTCTCTGCCTCTCTCTCTGCCTCTCTCTCTCTCTCTGCCTTTCTCTCTCTCTCTGCCTCTCTCTCTCTCTGCCTCTCTCTCTCTCTCTCTCTACCCCTCTCTCTCTGCCTCTCTCTCTCTCTCTGCCTCTCTCTCTCCCTCTGCCTCTCTCTCTGCCTCTCTCTCTCTGCCTCTCTCTCTCTCTCTCTGCCTCTCTCTCTCTCTCTCTGCCTCTCTCTCTCTCTGCCTCTCTCTCTCTCTCTCTGCCTCTCTTTCTCTCTCTCTCTGCCTCTCTCTCTCTCTCTCTGCCTCTCTCTCTATCTCTCTCTGCCCCTCTCTCTCTCTCTCTCTTTCTCTCGCTCTCATTTTTCTTCTCATTTTGTTCTTTTTATGAACTAAAAATAATGTTCTTTTACTAAAGAACTTTCACAAACAAGTTCCAATTCTTTCACATGATCCCACACAGCTGGGGTTAGGTGTCTCTCTCACACACACACACACACACACACACACACACACACACACACACACACACACACACACACACACACACACACACACACACACACACATACACACAGCTGGGGTTAGGTGTCTCTCACACACACACACACACACACACACATACACACACACACAGCTGGGGTTAGGTGTCTCACACACACAGCTTGGGTTAGGTGTGTCACACACACACACACAGCTGGGGTTAGGTGTCTCTCACACACACACAGCTTGGGTTAGGTGTCTCACACACACACACACACACACAAACAGCTGGGGTTAGGTGTCTCTTACACACACACAGCTTGGGTTAGGTGTCTCACACACACACACACAAACAGCTGGGGTTAGGTGTCTCACACACGCACACGTGCACACGCACACACACAGCTGGGGTTAGGTGTCTTGCACACACGCACACGCACACGCACACACACAGCGGGGGTTAGGTGTCTTGCACACGCGCACACGCACACACACAGCGGGGGTTAGGTGTCTTGCACACACGCACGCGCACACGCACACACACAGCGGGGGTTAGGTGTCTTGCACACGCGCACACGCACACACACAGCGGGGGTTAGGTGTCTTGCACACACACACGCGCACACGCACACACACAGCTGGGGTTAGGTGTCTTGCACACGCGCACACGCACACGCACACACACAGCGGGGGTTAGGTGTCTTGCACACGCGCACACGCACACACACAGCGGGGGTTAGGTGTCTTGCACACGCACACGCGCACACGCACACACACAGCTGGGGTTAGGTGTCTTGCACACGCACACACACACACACACACAGCTGGGGTTAGGTGTCTTGCACACGCACACGCGCACACGCACACACACAGCTGGGGTTAGGTGTCTTGCACACGCGCACACGCACACACACAGCGGGGGTTAGGTGTCTTGCACACGCACACGCGCATACGCACACACACAGCTGGGGTTAGGTGTCTTGCACACGCACACGCACACACACACACACACAGCTGGGGTTAGGTGTCTTGCACACGCGCACGCACACGCGCACACGCACACACACAGCTGGGGTTAGGTGTCTTGCACACGCGCACACGCACACACACAGCTGGGGTTAGGTGTCTTGCACACGCGCACACGCACACACACAGCTGGGGTTAGGTGTCTTGCACACGCACACGCACACACACAGCGGGGGTTAGGTGTCTTGCACACGCGCACACACACACACACAGCTGGGGTTAGGTGTCTTGCTCATGGACACCTCGACACTCGGTCAGGTGGAACCGGGGATTGAACCACCAACCTTTCGGTTTGTAGACAACCTACATGAACCACTTGTCTTTTTTCTCCTATTGAATCACAATAAATAATAATATTAATGAAAAAAAAATAGTTTGGTCCAAAATACCATGTTAAAAAGCAAGGCCTGTTATTTGGTCATTACAATTTGTATTCACTTATGATGAAGGTGATGATGATGATGATTATCATCATATAGTAAATGTACACTGTACAAATTACAAATGTTATCTTGGCAACTAACTGAAAGAAGTTTAAGCCGAGCCACAAAAATTACAAACCGGAAGTAAAAAAAAATTAAAACTGAACTAAAACTAAAAGTGAAATTAAATAAATTAACCTAACCAGTTAACCTAATCAGTAATATTAAAAGATAATCAAAAGAACAAAAGCTAATAAAAATGACAAAATGTAAAAAAAAAAAAAATTAAAAATTAAAAAACTAAAATTAAAATGAAAAACTGAAAATACAAAAATAAATTTACACTGGTTGATATCTGCTTTGATGTTGTTCCTAAAGCATATAAAAGAACATACATAATTGCTTAAAAATCAATTGCAAATCATCCCTTCTATGGCAGTTGTTTCCCCTAAAGCAATATAAGATTAATTGGAGAAGAGATTTCTCAGATTTGTCTCCTGTAATATCAAATATGTCTCTTCTAAAGTTTTTCCTTGGATATTTAGACGAAACAATAAACTCATTTGCTTCTGGGGAGAACGGTCAACATTAGGATCGAACTTCAGCTTAAAATAGGTTTATTGAGTTCCAATAGTTTAAAGAAATCTGATGTTGAGGCAATCAGATATTTAATAATTTTCATATACTTTTGGCAAGATATTATTTGCATATTAAAATGATTTTTGTAAAGGGGGTTGAGTTGGTGAGAACATCGCAATGATCTCACTTGCTTTGACTTCAAACAAAACCAGCTTATTTGATTTCTTTTTACATAAACCACAGCCAAAACTCCACTGGCAAGACGTTTAGAAAAACACAATTAGAAAAAGCACAGACGAAACACCTCAAAAATGTAATCTCAGGCATCATGCTGTGTTTTTAAATGTTTATTTTGCAGGCACAACTTTCCTGCTGATTAGTTTTGCTTTCCCTCACATTGCGCATTTGTGGGATGTCGTCTTGGAAATGAATTTACGTTGCACTACTTTCTTTGGAAAAGCTTTGTTTTCTTGAACTTTATGAGTTCAAAGGCTCCGTCGGATCATTTTTATATGAGATGGATGTGTTGAAACGGCTCCATTAGAGCCACTGTCCTCACTCAATGATTTACCACTGAGGGCGAGCCGCTTGAACGCCTCATTAGGGCGATGGGACTCGATGGGACTCGCTCACCCGGGAGGTTGTAGATCCGTGGCTTCGACTCTACAGAGACCGGGATTATAGGACCCAACGCCCCGTCCGTCAACCCCCAACCATCAGGTCAACAGTTGGTCCCCAGAGCCAAAGTGGCTGGGCTTTCTGCCAGTGTCAAGAGGCTCTGTCTGAGATTATCCCAGGGTAATTAAGCAGGGGACGCAGGTCAATACAGACAAATAAATCATACTGATAGTCCAAACACTGTTGCTGAATGCCTCCGATTGAGCAAAAACAAGGAGCCGCCCCATGCTTGTTCCCGCTTAGCTTGAGGTCCAGCCGCATGCTTCACATTACTTCCCCAGAAGAAACAGCGAGTGGGAACGCATTGTGCTACATCAAAAGCTGAGCAAAGAGACATGGGCTTTAATTGTTACGCTTTATTTTTAAGATAAAGGCAGAATGGGCATCAATTAAGTCTCTCTTTGTGATAAACAAAGCCGATTATGCTGACAGAATGGTGATTGTTCCAGGCGTTGTGGAAAGGATGATTAAAGTTATCACTTTAAGAGAACGCATCGCTTTTGATCAGGCCAGCACACTCTTGATCAAAATATGCAGAATCCAACAGAGGACTGCTTATGAGGGCAAAATAAAATAATAAAAAAAGTGAGTCATATTTTTAAAACAGCATATAGGCCATTATATTAAGTTGTTAAGCTTGCTTAAAGGGATAGTTCACCCAAACATGAAAATGCTGTCATCATTTACTCTCCCTCATGTCGCAAATTCAATCTGCTCATCATAAAAAGTGATTTTTGAAAAATGAAATTGGGGACTAACTGCTCAATTCATATGGATTCGTTTTACGATCTCTTTGTGAACTTTTTGAAGTGCCAAAGTGGTAGTTGCGTAACTGCCAATGGAGAAGCAGAAATCTCTCAGATTTCATCAAAAACATTCATTTGTGTTCTGAAGGTGAACGAAAGTCTTACGGGTTTGGATCGCACGAGGGTGACTAAATGATGACTGGATTTTTATTTTTGAGTGAACGAACCCTTTCAACTATAACAAAAATGTTCTAAAAGCTAACGTTCTGATTATGAAAATGCTACTTATGAATGTTCTCTTAAACGTTCAAAATGTCTATTTTTTTTTTTTTTGAGAAATAAATGATATATAAATAATGTTTTAAAGGCATTTCTCTTTATTTAGAACCTTTTTGGCATAAAGGGTTATTTCCAATTGAGTCAAGAACCCCAGAGTTCTGCTGTATACAGAACCACACTGAACTGAAATATATATAATACAAATACATTTAAATGAAAGAGAAATTAAAGAAAGTACAACCAATATTACATGTATAAATAACGTACAACTAAACCAATATATTGTTATTTTCTTTTGCATTAAAACAGCCCCTGTATGATGATGAACTGTAATATATTGTTCCATCAGTTTTCTAGTTGAGTCTAGAAGAAAAATGTTGTGCATTCCTAAACTAGTCTCATGTCTTTTTTTATAATGAATATGTCTATAAAGATACTTCAGTAATGCAAAGCTTTTTTTAAACCGCATCCATTGCATCGCGCCGGTCATTAGAGTTATTTCATCTAGTTTTAGTCCATCAGTCTGTTATAGTCTGTTCCTGAGGAGCGGTGAGGCCTTTCAAACCATATTGCATATTATATTAATAGCAGTGAATTTAAGGACAACTGTCGGGCACCAAAAAAAGTTTCTCCTGAAGGGTTGAAGAACAAAAGAAAAGCTCCACTTAAGTTTAATGTTCCTCTTCATTTCCCATTGGCTGAAAGGCAGATAGCGAGAGATGGGAAGCGATGGAAGACCTTATACCATGTCAAATCGTCTTTTCTCTCGGAGGTCAGGACATTCTGTCTGGGTCCACTTGCATCTTTTCCTCAGAAGTTTTCCCATTCAGACACACAATGTAACTGTCAGTCTGAGCAACAGTTTCTGCTTCCACTGGCTCCACATCTCACAGGGAAACACAATATTTCACAGCACCAAACAATCGCCTGTCTGCTCAGGCCAACCATATGGTTACTATGGGGTGCAATATTGACACACATCACCAATTATTCATAAAAAAGGGGTCGATCAGGGGAGGCGAGAAGGGCCGTGCGCTCCACAACACTTGCAGGGCGAAAAATGGATTTGTCCAACCATATACAAAGAAAGTCATCTATCAGGAAAATATACTCTCAAAACACATGTACTGACCCAATCCTGAAGTTGTGAATTGGTTGTAACTGGGGTTTTAGCATAACTGTTTTGAAACATTACACTGCATGACTAAGTTGAATAATTGCCCATTACCTGTTGTACTGTGAAATTGCCATATTATTGTGTAATTGGACTTTTAGAGGGGGAGAAAGTACGATATGCATAATCCTTTTTTCATATTTATTGATTTATGTATCACATTTATTGTTATCGAAACAAAACATACATAATATATATATATATATATTATGTATGTTTTGTTTCGATAACAATAAATGTGATACATAAATCAAGAACCTTGATTTATGTATGTATATATATAGAAGCCTAGCAATGTAGGAAACATTCATTACTTATTAATAGTTTATTTAGGATGCATCTCTTTGGCTCTACCCGCCACTAAGTCGCCCCCTACTAGGTGGGAAAGTCCACATGTCCATCAGTGCATGACAGAAGCACATAGAGCTGCACTGCTCAGCAACTCAAGTGATTGACAGCCTCTCCCACCACGTCTTACTAAGAGAGCGGGACATTCTGCATCTGCTCTGTCACATGTGATGGGAGCGTGACAGGATGCAGAGAGGAGGAGGAAGTAACATAGAAGGACTTCTGAAGTAAATAGATTGAAATTGAAATTGAAATAAAAAATACCCTATTTTATGGACATTCATTCAGTGCACTCATGCAAGTTATTTATGGTTGTCAATTACATCATTAGGATGTATATATATATATATATATATATATATATATAGTGATTGACTACTAATGTTTTTGAATTGTAAGATATATGATTGTGTTTCTATAATAATGGAAAAGTGATCAAAATCTTACTGAAATTAAAAAGGGAGGCCTTATTGAAATATAATAATCTGAAGCTCTCAAAAACCTTGTGATCTGCCTTCAGCGTATTGCATTGTAAGCTAACATCAAAGTTTTTGTTAACAGATCTGGTCGGTCATATTTGCATATCTATATTTTAAATTTCACCTAAAATAATGGAGTGTGGTAAATCATGTTCTTTGCATTAGTGTTAAAGTTAATTGTGAACTTCAGGACTACATACAATAACCACTAGACTAGACATTCAGGAGATGCACTACTGTCTGTTGGTCGACAGCAACCAATGCCACTGCTTTCACATCACAGGAGTCCATTATGAGAGATTATTTTCTCATTCTAGTTTGAGGTTAAATATGTATGACTAAATGTGTATGTTCCTGTATGTAAATTCACCTCTTCAGTAACTATACTCCGCCACATCTGGCTGTACAGAAATCTTTCATATTGCAGCACATCTGCCGGCTGGGGAACACTGAGAAACTTTGCATGCGAAAGTTTTAAAGGTATTGAAATATTTTTTTTCCACCAGTCAAGTTATGAAGTCCATACAAAGTTATGATGAAATTATGAAACATTTCACCAGCCCAAACCCATTGGGAAAAAAGCGTTTGTGGCAGCATTTCTGCAAAATTATATTGTGTTGCTTCTTCCACATTTCGCAACACTTTCAAAGTGATATGTCCTGTGAAGTTTTATCAGAAAACAGGTGCACGTGAATCTGGCAACATTTTATTACATTCATTTGGTTGTTGTAGGCTATTTATCACGGCAGTTCAGGAATGAGATCTGGCTATGTGAGCCTATAGTTTGAATTAAACCCTTTACAGAATGGCTCTTTCTGTATTTTCCTGAAAATAAACCTTTGTTTCATGTGTCATTGATTGAACGGAAGAACCTTCCCGAGTCCTTCTCATAAAAATCAGTGTCATGCTTTCATAGACAAGCTAGGAAGTCTTGTTTTTTAAGATTCATTACAAGCTGTTCACACATTGGCAATACAAGAAGTGATTTATGCTAGCCACTTTAATCTATTAGTCTGCAATTACATTGCTTAATGCATATCTATTTTGACATATATTTGTCCCGTGCTATGGTTATCACTGTGTCAATCATTGCAATTTTGAGAGTTAATGCCCTCATTTATATGTAGCTGTAACTTCTTGAATCTCATGGATCTCTTACATCATGTCTACACTTTAATGAGAGGATTCGCAAGCGTGGAGAGCTAAGCACTGAACAAAAACTCTGGCATTTTGAGTGGATTCTGAATAACTTAAACACCTCTGATTGGCCATTGCGTTCAAGAGATCAACAAACATGTCTGTGATTGGCTGCATTGCTCAACGCTGCAAAAACACTTTTTTTTACTTTCTCCAGATCGCAAGCACAAATACAAACTGGAGCGTATGATATTATTACAGTATTAACCAAGAGTGCAGTTGCTTTCGTTTACAAATGATGCACAATGGTGAAAGTGTTTTGAGGTCATAATACAGTATTGTGCAAGGAACTGTGCAAAAATGAGCCCCTGTAATCATAATTTTTCGTGAAAAGGACTAAAAGTTGTTGGTGTTTCACTGCCTCTAGTGTTCATTTCAGCTAAAAACTGCATGAAATTGCATGTATAGATACAGCAGAAATATAGGTAGAGGACATTTTCCCAATGCCTATGTTGTTTTTTACACAGCTGCAAATTAAAAAATAGTCTGCATTGCTCATGAACTATTTCATGTCTTTCGAAGCCATACAATAGTTTTGTGTGAGGGTCAGTGTTTTGATGGTCTTTTTATAGCTTGAAAAGGCTCAGAATTGTCGTTCTTTTTTGTTCCATCAGAAAAATAACAGTAAATGGGTGAACAATATGTTTAAACACAGAAATGTGTGCTCACGAAAAGCAGATATCATAAAAAACACTGTCCTAGGCAACACTGAAACACTGAGCCAAAAGGACAATATAAATATGAATGTCACCTCTCTTGGTATGTTCCATGAGGGAAATTGACTTTTTAGCCTGCTGCTGTCTTCAGCCATATGCTGATGTGTTCATATTCCAGAAAATCAGTTCAGGGAGTCGTAAAGTTTCTTTAATTTCAAATGATACCCTGATGCTGCAGAATGAAAGGGCCGGCCGTCTGTCACACTGCAAAGACTTAAGTGCCACGCGCTGCTCCTCTGGCACCAGCAGAGATCCAGCTTATCTATTTTTCATGCCTTCATTCACACTTACTGACTAATGAGGCCGTAAACATCTTAGCAAACTTTCAAGAGAGCGACTAAAGAACTTGTGCTTAAATACAGAGAAGTTTCTTTACACGGGGGGGGGGGGGGGGGGGGGGTGAAATGGTGATGGACTCGTAGGCCATGTAAGACGGTGTAAGTGAAAAAGTTCTTCAAGAATCAAATGTTTTACAGTATAACTTAGGCTAAACTTGCCCTGCGCTCTCTTTCATGGATTAAATACAGACAGACATATTTAGAGGACTGCTCACACAGAATGCATTCTAGCGTACCATCTGTGGTGTTGTTTAATTGTTGATCTATGTGCACATGCGTAAGGCGTATGTCATTAGCTTTTGCTCTGTGTCTGTGTATTTGGCCACGCTGGTCAGTGTTGAGTCTGTATGAAGACAATTTTATAGAAACTATTTTCATATTGTCTTCCAGAGCACCATAATGTCACATCTTATGGTCTCAAGTGAGCTTCAGAGATAACCAAGCAAATAATTGTATTCCTGACCACACACACAGGACTGTGTAAATATATTTTTGCTGTACTGGCAAAGGCATTTTAGTATGATATTACATGCTTTCAAATTTAGTGATCAGGTTGATTTCAAAATCGCACTGATAATGTATAGTAATAAGCAAATAACAATTGACTTCCCAAATGTTTTCAGAGGCTGTTTGAAATGAGAGAGTGTAACGTTCAGTTTGATTTTTCCTTTTCATGGACTTCTAGGGTATGTTTACATGACAACGATATGCTTAAAACGGAGAAGTTTTTCCTTTGAGTTTTCTGTGTACAGATGACACCATTGTCAAAGCAATCTACAAATCCGCGAAAACGACAAAAAATGTTGTATTCTGCTGCCAGGCCAGTAGATGGTGATGAAACTCTATAGACTGAACACGTAATATGCATGTGCATGACGTCACTGTCTTCAGAGATTCACATTTTTGTTGTTTACCCAAAAACGTGCACTTTGAAATCTGTTTTCTAAAGTTTGCGTTTTCTGGCAAATGACCAAAACGCATAAAAAGTTGTATGTATTCAGTTGAAAACAGTGTAATGTAAACAGCCCCTTAGTTTGCAGATCTTTGTTTCCTGTTTCCTTATTGTTTCCATGATTCCTTGTTAACCTTTTGTGTTAGTGTATTTATAGCCCTCAGTTTTAGTCATTCTTTGTCCGCTCTCCTCCGTTAAGTTGATTCTGTTTCTCGTGTGTGTTTGAGTTGTTCAATAAAGCGACTGCTGCTTTTGGGTCCAGCCTCACAACTCTCATTGCTGCAACAAACTCTAAAAGAGAGACTTAGCATAAACTAAAAAAAGCAAGGACAAATATAAAGAATAGATGTATATCTGTCAAAAAACGTGGAATTTAGAATGTGTATGTCTATGTGATAAAGAAATGAATAATCTCTTAATGAAATGTTTGAAACAAATGTATTAATTTATAAAATGTTCAATTGTGTATAAAGGTCTTAAGAAATGTTAATGTGGAAAATAGTTAATGCTTCAGCCTACACCTATTTTTTTTGGTTAATATATAAAATGATGTATAATTACTATGGTATTGTGTATGACGACTGAAATAAAAAAATGGTGATGATCATGCACACCCTAATTATCACCGTAACGTGTGCAGTGCCATTTCTTGGCCTCTTCCTGATCAGCACTGCAAACTTCCTCAGACTTTTTAGAGCTAAATTTACAGTTTACAGTAGCAGTGAACATCGCCTCGCTCCCTGTGCAGCCGGAGACCCCTTGATAGTAGGCAGTAGCCGCTGTGCTATTAGACTTCCTGAGTTTTTAGTTATGTAAGGTGTCGGGTTTTTAAACGCACAGCTCCGTTGTCATCCGCACCAGATCATCTCTCCACGCGCAAGCCGACAGATGCTCGGTCCAGCTGGTGCCCAAAAAGTTTATAGCCCAGTTGGAACGAGGGTCCTTACGCTCTCCACAATGTTGGCCACCGTCGCCTTTTTTAACGAGTCACGAATAGCCTGTTTATCTCTTGCTCCCTGCTGTTTCGGCATTTTCCCTTCCAGAACAATCCCAGAAACACATGCTGCTACAGACGCAAGTGCAATGTGCACAGACACTCGGAGCCAAATTGCAACAAGGAACGTTTTTTTCCCGCCTTCTTCTTGGGCGTCCGAATGTAAGAGGGATTACAGGATGTGTAATAAAGCAGCGATTCAGATGTTCCATTTGACCCCTTCAATATGCTCAGCCAGAGAAAATGGAGCCCAGCCGAAGCTCAACAAACACTCAAATGACTCCATAATTGGCATGCTTTGTTGTTCATGTTTTGGCTCTGCTGAAAACGGTGTGAAACGCTTTCTGTAATCGCGTTACATTATAACAACACATGGCTCGCTCAAAAGAGATATAAGCTGGCAGGACCTCGCGGACGTAGCAGGTGGTGTTGACAGTTTCTCGTCATCTCATAGAATAATGATTTAAAGTTCGCGTGTGCACAGATCAGAGATGCCAAACATCAACGAGCTAATGTGACTTAGAGGAGGGGTTGCATGTCTGTTGAAGGAGAGCGAAAGCGGCGGTAAATAAAACACCATCAGCTAAATGAAGTGTTGCCAACACAGCAGGGTAGACTGTCTAATGTGTAGATTTACGCTTAAGGCGCTGTGAACGCCGTTTGTCCCCCTCCAGACTGATCTTCAATCTGAGCGGAATAAGAGTTTCTTTTGTCAAAGTTTTGCTTAGCAACTGTGAGTCACTATTAGTTAAAGGAAGAGTTCAGGCAAAAATTAAAACGCTGTCTTCATCCGTAAACACTTATGTGACCGTATCTGACAAGTTACCACAGATCAAAATTTCACTTGATGTTCATTAATAATTTCATTGATAGTTTGGCATCATTGACAGCAATAAAACATTGGTTCTTCAGTGCGTCAGTTCAAAGATTTGGAGAACATGGAGACTGAGATTTGAGAGCTGTGGGAAGATGCTCAATGAATAAGGACATCAATTTAAATGTATAATATGATATATATAATATATTTTGTGATATTTTAAGAAACCAATGTTCAATAAATAAATTTACTAGTGATAAAAATGAGAATTAAAGGCATAGATTACTCAAAAATGAAGATGATCATCTATTACTCACCGTTATGTCTGTCTGAACACAAAAAGTTGTTCATCTTCAACCGGAGAGATTTCTGGCCCTCTATTGAAAGTCTATTCACCCAAACTTTGCCGTTACAAAAAGTCTGTAAAGACATGATAAGAGTAGGCTAATGCGCGATCATTGGTAACTAAGCAACATCATATCATAATGTCATAGAATATCATAATATCAGAACACCACACAGCACCGTCATCAGCTGACAGCTGACAGTCTGAGTCTCCACCGTTGCTTAGTTACCAATGATCGCGCATGTGCACGCGAACTCGACAATCGACTACTGTGGACTTCGACTGAAAACAGGAAGTAAATACAGGTATGTGAGCTGGCTGAATTAACATCATTTTTATTAATATCTTTCACATCTACTGCAGTCAGATTGACCGTGGTCACTCTTAATAACACCACTCACATGGCTGTGCTCTTGTAATGACAAATCAAGGATGTTAAGAGGCTAAAAGCAGGTTCAGAACTTGCCCCATTGAAGTCAACAGGGTGCGAATTTTAAAAAGAGGAGAACACGGTGTAGGCAACACCGATTTTTGTCGTTTTTGTCTGTACTGACAGCACTCCAAATGTACAAAAAAATGAGCTCAATGTTAAAATTGACCGGAGTTCTCCTTTAAGTTAAACCGGGTGTCACACTTGGATTTATACTCTAAGCGTATGTATATATATATACATATATACTAAGCGTACCTCAATACCAGTTCTAGTAGTTTGACGTCTCGTCCTTTTCTGAACACTATCACTCGGGGATAATGGTGCGTTCACGTGCTATGGTAATTATGGTAAATACCAAAAGCCGACGTGGAAAATGCACATGAACACCCCTCGTGTGGTATTTTCCACTGGGCAACTCGTAGAATATTTTGATGCACGAGTTGCCGAGATGAGTTAACCTTTGACCTTTTCAAAATGGCGGAGAGCAACGCGTGAGTGTTGAATGGTAAGCATTGTACACAACTAAACGTTTTTTGCTACTGTTAGCTAGGGGTGGAACGGTACATTCGTATTGAACCCGAAACGGTACGGTAATTAGCTTGATTAACTGGTATTAAAGTTCACAAGTGGAAAATATCATATTTTCCATAGCACATGAACGCACCATAAGGTCTCTAGTGCTCCAGCAAACACCATCACTTGAGAATAAAAGATATCTAGTGTTTAACCTGTGAAGCAATAATCAGACAGACTCCAGACAATGCCTTCGAATATGCTTTAATCACGGCCGGAGGATCTCAGACCAGTTTCAGAGAGAATCCCACCAGCAAAGAATACAACCGTTTTTATAGAATAGGAGCATGGCAAAGGTGACCTGATTCAGTACATCATTTTTCTACTATATGATTGGTTCTTCATATGTATTATTCAGCACACCCTTCTATTACTAGGTAAAATAAAATCCTGTTTTCTTGATTACTTCACTTTGTTACGGAAAGTCAGGAGTTTATGTATTTAGACATTTGTTTTCATTTCCCCTTTTGTAATATTCCGACATGATTCAGACACACTCACTGACTTTGACTTCAAGTGTTTGACTATAAATGTTATTCCTGTAAGAAAAAGAAACTAATAATGAAAGTATAATGCAATAATTTAAGACGTTTTTCCTTTAATAGAACCTTTCTGGCATAAAAATGTAGTTAAGAGCCAGTTCAGACTGAACCTAAGAGTGTGTGAAGCGCAGTGATCCCTTCTGCTTTTAGTTATTTCAATAAAAATATGTATTCCTGCTACAAGATATATGGGAGCTGATGAACAGTTTCACGTCATCGCTAATTCCATATTTTAGAGAG
This sequence comes from Meda fulgida, assembly GCA_030578275.1. Taxonomy (NCBI): domain Eukaryota; kingdom Metazoa; phylum Chordata; class Actinopteri; order Cypriniformes; family Leuciscidae; genus Meda; species Meda fulgida. The sequence continues at coordinate 31,936,021 of CM060628.1, forward strand.
ATTTTAACATTTCTTTGTATTGCCCAATCAACTACCTTGAAGAATTTTAGGTAACACTAGTTTGGGAACCGAATCTCACTATTAGTTGCTCATTATCTTTCATATTACTAGCGTATTGGCTTAGTACTTATAAAGCACATATTAATGCATTATTCTGCATGACCATATTCTACATCCCTTAAACTTATCCATACCTAAACTTACTAACTATTGATAAGCAGTAAATTAGGAGTTTGAGGCAGAATTCGTAGTAAAAAGTGAATGTGTGTTCCTCAAACTAAAGAGATATATATAGATGCATTACAGATGCAGACAACTCATGATCCCGTACTCCATAACAATAACCTTCCATAGATGTTCCACTAAGACAAAAACAACATGCAAGTCCTGTGGCCAAACCAGTGATCCATGTTTCAAGCACCATGAAGTTGCGTTGGACTGAAATATCTGTGGCATCTTGGCAGAGAAGAGGCATTGCCCAGCAGCGTGAAATTTTGATTCTGCAATTGTCCCCTTTGTGGCGAACACAGAGTTTACCCTTTGCATTCTTGTCATTGTACAGGTCACTGAGGCAGAGGCGGCCAAGTAGAAAAGATCCTGCCAGGTTGGAAACAATGGGAAAAGCCACCCCATAAATGTCTCCCCTTCTGTACCGCCCCATTGACTCCCTGATACCCCACTAAGATGTCACTGGTTGACCAGCCCTTTTTAAAACAGCTTAATTAGCTGAAAGGCCGCTGTTGTCTGAGCGTGTTGGCGTTGAAATAAAAAAAAGGCTGAAAAGTGTTTCTCTCCACCTCTCATTGTCTCGGTGCTCTCTCGTGACAGAAATCGGCGTTTTCCTTCAAAGTGGAACACAAATAAAACAACATTCCTTTCAATCAGACGAAAGCGCCTGACGACTGCTCGAGGAACGCCTAGAAACCTCACGTCTGCAGGTGGTTAAAAAACACCGATTTTATACAGTCAGTTGGTCGTTATTGCAGAATTATCTTACCATGAAGAGATTAGACATACTGTAAATGAAATATTGATTCAAATAATTGTATTATGTGAGAAGAAAGAGACCAGGGAATGATACAAGAATCACAGTGTTGATATTGAATTACTAGTGTTAATAAATGTGACTATTTATTGATTATTTCTGCCTTTTTCCCCCAGACGGTAGATACGTTTACATGCAACCTGATCATTTGTTTATAATCAAATTGATGACAAAATTGGACTGAAAAAACTTGATCGATCACTGAATAAAAAATCAATCTATCGAAAGGGTGGTGTAGATCTTAAATAATCTGTTTGACAGGAAGATTTTGGCCAATTTGAATCCAGTTCTCAGTCAGTATCAAAAACAGCTCGCACACACCTCTCATGAACATGCGTATGTGTCTCCGCTGATACCAATAGCCGAATGATCAAAATGATATAGGCTATTTCTCTTACGGAAACAAATCTCTCCCAAATAATGCTGTAAACTACTGAATCCTCTCATTTGGTACATTAATATAATATTAGAGGTTAAAATTAACAACAGAGCCCAAAATATTATATTCAACTGCTAATTATTTTCAGATATAATAATCACACTCAAATAAAAATCACACTTTTATTTATTCAAACATCCATATATCATTACCAGTAAATAGACTCGTCTCTGGTGTTTGTACAGATAACTAATGAACTGTGAACACTGGAGAACTTTCCTGAGGTAAATGCAGCGTTAGTGTCATTGTTCACAAGCTGTTTTATTGACGTCTTTCTGCGGTTGAAACTGATTTAGCGAGACATGATTCATTTCAGTCAGTTGTATTGTATATTTCAACATACCTTGTGATGCTCATGCATGTTTTTTCATGCTATAACTTGTAATAAAGTGGAAGAAAAGACTCCCGCTGCTACAGCGATCTGTCACGTCACATTTAACAGAATAAAACACCATTTATTGTTTGAATTTCATGATAAAATTGACTTTGAATTAGAATTTGAAAGAGGAGACTCTGTTTCTTATCAGAAGTAACAAGCACAAAGCTCTTTGTGATTATTGGATGTGAGGCATTAAAAATCATGTTTGAAGTAGGGAAAAGTAGTGTTTGTGTGTGGGCAGTTAAGGTTGAAGACCTGACGGTCGAAACGTTGAGCTATTAATAAATTCATTTTGAGCAGCTATTTTCAGTGACTTCACGCTTCTTTTTTCGTTGAAGTAGGGAAAAACCACAGACCCGACAACCCTGAACTACAGGTGATTCAAATAGAGCCTGCTTTTATGAAGCTATTTTTGAACCGTTAATGCGTCATTGTCACGTTAGAGAGACATTTTCTTAACACACAGTATGAGTTGCAGTCTGACAGTCCACTTTTGATTGACAGGATAATCGGTCCTGATCATTGACCAATGGTGATAGTGTAAATGGCTTTTATCGGCCGATATAGTGAATATAGTGTCTTTAACTACTACATGTATAACATTTAAATTAATCATTTGATACAATGCACTTTTTTGAGTATGTTTTAACATTGTACTTATATTTTTAACATATCTGCTGTTACCACTTATAGAATTGACTGTAACAACATCTATAATTACACTTTTGACCTTCCCTTACACCATAACCCCTTAAATCATACCAGCAAACCTGTCCTAACCTCACCTGTATCAGCTCAATAGCAGCGCTAGTGTTTTACAATACATCAACACAATAACTACACCTTACAACACAATTGTTATATGATGCAAGAACATCGTTTCAGACACCTAATCTAAAGTGGGATTAGATCACTTATTGTTAAGCCCGTTCATTGGTAGAGAGACACTAGCAAGGGCAAAAGTTTCTTTCAACCTCATTTCTTGTTTTCCTTTCAGAGCCGACCCCTGTTATTCCTTTCTGCTCTCCGCTCTTCAAAGACTCAAAACAGATTGATTCTCATGTGAACACAGCTGAAGTGGGGACCCTGCCTTTCTGCCGTGGCAAAGAGCCGCTAGCTGCCTGTTTACCGCTGTTTGTCCTCCTCCACGTGAAGATGAACCGTGGCAATCGGAAAACAAACTGGCTTTCACGAGGCCATGTCAAAGGTGAGTAGCGGCCTTTAGCGTCTCCCCACGCAACTCTCCCCCCCGACGGGCCGCTCTCGCTCCCGAGGGCTGATCGTAGCCATGGCGATATACCTGCTCCATGTGTATCTTGTCTGTGTGGGAACAGCCATTAGACACTTTGTCAGGGTGATCAATGGGGTTCTCGTTTGACAATAGACCGCAGTGCTTCGGTTGACCACTACAGGGCCTGCTTTCACACAGTTCCCAGCACACGCATGTGTAGTGGTAAGTCATTTTACATCCCTGAATAAAGGCCCTTGCACACTGAGTCCGAAACACTCGTCCGTCATCGGGTTCGATTTTCTGTGTTTTTCGCATCCGTAGCAAGCAGTTTGAATGGTGTTTTTACAATTCAGAGCCACCGAATCACGAATATGAAAAAACGCATACGAAAATGTTGGACTCTGTGTGCAAGGGCCTTAAGAGACAAACATGTACTAATCGTCGTTAAATGTTGTTTATTTTCTTGCAAGAAAAGGCCAGCAGTCATACAGTCACACAGAGTATGACAATTTACAGGAGGCCATCCTTCCTCCTTTATAGTCCTTGTCCCCCCCAAGGTTATTTCTCTAGGACAAATGAAGATACTTCTTTGCCATAACTAACACTTCGTTAGGACAAGATACTTCATTTACATAACTAAGACAGTCATCTCTGATTATCACTCTAAATGGGTAATGTGGACTAATGCATTCTATAGAAAAAAAGTGAATTGAAGATCATGCACTGATAACACACACAGTAATTGTATCTATCATAGTATCATAGTATTAGTATAGTAATTGTTACAGTGTTTATTAGTCTAGGTAGTTCATTTATTAAGGTTAATGTTAAAGGCCCCCTGAAATAAAAATTTAAGTTCTTTAGCTTTCAGTATTAATATTTTAGCCTAAGGTTATGAATAATTGCTATGCAATTACATTTTTAAGAATCAGTGTCGTTTCACAATAAGGTTCAACTTGCATGCATTGGATATCATGCACTGATAACACACAGTAAGGGTTACAGCATTTATTAGTCTAGTTAGTTCATTTATTAAAGTCCCCCTGTTGTCAATGATTTTATCCCTTAAAACTCATCTTTGATCACCAAAATTACATATTTAAATATACATATTTTCCCTTGAAAATAAATTCGTTATGCGTTAAAATAGAATGTAATTCGACACCCTTGCCTCATTTAGTATACATAGTTCCATGAATATGCAGATGAGCCCCGCCTCCACTCACTCACTCACTCAGAGATCCACTGGTTGACGAGCACACGTTGATCTGATTGGTTACAAGGTAGTTTGTGACGTCAGAAACACCAGCGATTTCACACCGTGTTTTTGAGACTGTCTTTGGTTCACTGCAGTTTAAGCAGAAAATACTCAGCAATGCTGTCGACTTATGAATTTACACATGCTGTGTCTTAAAAGCATATTAAAAACACCACATAGACATATAAACAACATTAAATGCTTGATTTTCACCACAGGGGGACTAAAAGTTAATAAAAGTCACCATGAAATCAAAATTGACAATTCTTTTTTTTATGGAATATTGCAGTGTTTATTATAAATTATTTACCTGTGCACATCATTATTTTTAAAATTAAGGGGCCCCTCATAATCTTGAATCAGAATAACTTCCTCTTGCAGCTTCTCTTCTCTGATGACGAGGGCGGGGCAACCTGTCAATCACATGAGATCAGCCAATAGCAAACCACAACCATCCAATCAATTCCCCACAGACAAAATCAAGCCCCGCCCACATTAGAATGAGAGTATTAGTAGACTGTTAGGTTCGGGTTAGTAAAATAAGTCAACATGTATTTGCAAAGTTACTTATAGTCAGTAGAATGTCTGTTGAGGAGCATCACAATAAAGAGTTATCAGATATTAAGCAGATATTAAGCAGATATTAAGCAGATATTAAGCAGATATTAAGCAGATATTAAGCAGAAAGTCTACTAATATCCTACTAGTTACAGAGTTGCAATGTTACTTAGAATATCTAAAGTGGACAATTAAAATAAAGTGGTATGATATATTTTTAAATCGGTCAAGCTTCATCCAACCTTATGTGTGTGTATATATATCATGACTATAGAAAGTGCCAATTAAACATAAACCTTATTTTAATACGAATGCAAATAATAATTGTTTTAAAGCACTTAATTATTTTCTTATGTCCTGTGTCCTAATCAAACTATTTACTCCTAATAGCCATATTAACAAATGCTTTACTACTGATTTAAAATACTGTACATTACTTAGCCTATATGCTTAATAACTTATTAACAAATTATACAAAAACATTATCTAACTATTTTTATGAGCTAATTAAATAATAATAATGTTGTTAATTACAGTGAAAATGAATGAATAACTCTATTTGTCTATTAATCTATTAACAGAGACCACAATAAAAAAAACTTTGAATTAACTAGTGTGCAAATGATTTGCACTTTCACTATTACTATACTTATTATAAAGTGTCACCAGTGCTCAGTGTTTGTTCAACTAATGTTAACAAAGTGAACCTCATTGTAAAGTGTGGCCAAAATATGTATTATACATAATTTAATTTGCCTATATAAGACATCATTTTTAAAAACTTGCACTTTTAAAAGCTACATTGACATCTTTGCTTTGGAAAGGTGCTTCATAAATTTGTCAGAAACAGAGAGATGGCGACATTTCGCACTCATGCATGAAGTTCAATTTCAGGACAGCAATGCGTTCCATCGCCTTGTCATTTTCTGACTGCAAGACGAGATGTAGAGCCAACATAACTTACTTTTTTAACAACAGCTGGCTTTGAGAGCTCTGTGGATTGAACCATATTTAACCCTTATGTGGCAGACCACCCGCTAGTGTCGGCCACGTAGACTGACCATTCACAAGTGGCCCCGGGCCCTCGGCCAATATGAGATAGAGCGGGCAATGACCAGGTCCTGATTTATGCTCCGCAGAGCCTAAACATCTTTAGAATATGCCTTGTGAAGTGGCAGACAAAGCCTCCTCAGATCACAATGAGCATCAGCATAAATTGTCTTGTTTTTGAGCGATAGGGCTTTTATGAGGGGCATGTGCACACTTCATCCGTCCGTTCCCAGGTCGTGTTGCTCAGGCGCTCTTTACACAGAGATTCAGGAGGTGTTTTTACAATGTGAGTACAGTGACCTAAAGATTTGTGTCATTGGTAACACTTTACACTTTAAGATCCCGTTACGTTAACTAATGATGAGCAATACATTTGTTACCGTATTTATTAATCTTTGTTAATGTTAGTTGATAAAAATACAACTGTTCGTTGTTAGTTCACGTCAGCTCAGATCCATTAAATCAAATGAACAGACACAGCTTGTGATTTTAACAATGTATTAACAGCTTTAGGATATTTTTAATTGTTCTGTGTTTTACGTGTTAATGTTAACCTTATATAGCATTATATATATATATATATATATATATATATATATATATATATATACAGTTATATATAAATTTGCTAAATTTGCTGCCTTAAATTTGAACTTGAATGTTTAAGTAATTTCAACTTAAATTACATTTAACTGACTTAAAAATATTTTCAATTATAAAAAAAAGTTGAAAATTGCTTTGGATGAGTTAAAGCAGTGTAAAAACATATGTTGCAATAATTTATAATATAATATACTCATATACATATACATCATTTTGATTTTTTAAAAGAAATTAATCTGTTTGTTCAGTGAGGATGTAATTTTTATTCAAAAATGATAGTAAAGACAATGTAAGAAAGGATTCCTATATTACAAATAAATGCTGTTCTTTTGAACATTTAAATTCATCATCAATAAATTCATAAACATGTCAGCTTATTCTACTAACCCTAATATTCCAGTGAGAGTTACAGTAATTGACACGGAGTTTCAAAGTTACTTAGTGGATTATTGAGCCAAACGCAATAACATGTCAATCGTCATTGTTCTCTGTTGTCCTGCATTTGAAAGTCAGTCATTCTTTCGACTAGATGGCTTTGATTTTGAAAAGAGCACTCCATATTGTGGGACGACCACTTTGGGATCAAAGTCGCCTTGTTTTATTTTCCACACCCGAGACAGTCCCGAATCCTCAGTCTTTTCCCTGAAACTGAGAAGTTTATGCCATTCCCACTGTGTCCCCTGTGAATGACCTCAGCAAAATGACCTCGCATAACCATAAAGCCAGAGCACAATCCGGCCGGATTAATAATTATTCCGCAAGACGATTGCCAGGGTTGTAGGCTTACTACAACTCAGCAAGGTGGGGTCAGCGTATGCCAGGGCTGATAAATTGACTCGTGAGCTGTCTCTTTAGATGGCCATCAGAGGCGGCAGGTAAAGGAATGCCCCGTTTGATAGATGAGCACCCATGTTGTGCCCTTGACTATGGGGGAGTGAGAACAAACCCACAGAACACAAACACAGGCCACGCTCATCTTCCACAGCCTATTAATTACACTCACAGCCACAATAGCAGCTCTGAGATCAGAGGGAGAAACGCTGACCTTCTATTGTCACTAAGTGCTCAGACTGAATCAGACTGACACATAATAAAACGCCGCAGAAAAAACGGGAAGACGGTCCTAACCTACATCTC
>CM060628.1:31946220-31958720 GCA_030578275.1 Meda fulgida
TCTGCCATTGAGCGGCCCAGTCCCCGCAGTCATAAATCATGCTTCCAGACAGCTCCGCTCCTGCTTCCCCTAATCCGCTTGCATGGAGAACAGCCTGGGCTCAGTTCCCCCAGGAGCGCGTGAAGGTGGCGCGGGCAGAATCATGACAGCCTCTTTAGTGCGCTTGGAAACACCAAAGAAGAGAAAAAATGACACACTTTACAGTATAGGCTTTTACTTCAGTTCACTTCTGTCATCAAGATCAGCTAGAGTCATGTTATACATATCTGAAACTATAACTGTGAGATGTATCTTTAACTTGCACGTAATACAGTAAATGTGCATCTGTAAAATAAAAGAGACTGAGACTGACTTGGTAAAAAGAGAAAATGCTAAAAAAAAAAAAAAAAAAAAAAAACAGCCAAAGATACAATTATAGTGTAGTCCTGGATTCTGGCTCTATACTGATCAAGCCAGTAAATATTTCACAATGGCTTTGACCTGTTTACTATCACTGCACAGATCTCATATAGTGGATGTGACTTTTGTTTCATAGCAATATTCTGTTATGTCAGTGTTATTTTATTTAATGAATTAGGTTACGCTTTATTTTGATACTCTCCACTTTAGACGTTCTATAAGTAACTTCTAGTAACTAACTAGAATTAGTAGTCTGTTAGGGTTTGTAGAATTAGTTGACATGTAGTTGTAAAGTTACTTGTAGTCAACAGAATGTCTAAAGTGGACAATCAAATTGAAGTGTTACCTAATATTATTTTATAAGTATTTTAGTATTTAGTATTTAGATTTTGAATTATCTTTTATTTTCATTTTGAATTTAGGTTTAGTAATTTTGTTATGTGATTTTGTCTTTTTTTTTATTTTATTTTTTTAATATTTCAATTTAGCTGTGATTTTTTTCATTCTAATTTTAGTACTTCAGCTTAAACTTATTTTTTCAATTAGTTTAAGTATTTCATCCAACATTTATATTTTATTTTATTTCAATTACAGTAAACCCTTCTAATTGTTTTAGTTTTAATGTATTACAGTTACTGTTAAATGTGTCGTGTTGGGATTTTGATGTTGAAGGTTGTGTCCTCGTTTCCTGGGCCAGTTTTGTAGTCCTTTTGTAGTTCTTCATGTTGATTAGTCTGATCGTTCCCAGCTGTCTTGTTACCCTTGGCCTTGTTAACCCTTGTGTGTCCTTTGTTCCTGTTACGCACACTCCAAATGGTAGTCTGTAGCAGTATAAATCAATGAAGACGATGTCTTCATGATTCTGAGATACGGAAAGTCCCTGGTGTGGTCCTAGAGGGGATGGTTGCCCTGATGGAGCTGGATTGAACAGACTGCTGAATATATTGTTGGTGTAGTCTTCTGTTACTGCTTAAAGACTTTAGATTATCCAACCACAGCTTTATTAGGGGGCGTTTTTTAAACGGATTATAACAATCGTTAGGTAATCACAATCACAATTAGGGAATCACAATCGTAATTCATATACCAGGCAAATGGTCAAAACACGGGGCAAAAAGGGAAACAGGGAGTTTGAGAAATCTGGTTGCAGACGTCGATAGCTTCCTTTTTCTGCGCCATCCAGGAAGTGTAACCACTGTTCCTTTAACTTTGAACTTGCGAACTATGCTTCCAACGTTGGGAACGCTTAGTTCCTTCCCTATATTTTTGTATCCTGTTCCTTGTTTGTAAAGGGTGATGATATCTTCTAAATTTTTGGACCTTTCTTTTGACTTTGCCACACAAACGTCACACTCAACCAACCTAACCAGTTCAGGTATTGCATGTGTTCTAGCTCTAGCAAACCTGGTAAAACTAATGAAGCCCTTGATTAGTTGTGTCAGGTGTGTTTGAGACAACACCGGTTTTGCAGATTTGTGCTGTTGTGAGAAATCAAGCTTGCGTCAGTGACTCTCAGCTGATCCACGTCTACCTACAGGAATACGACATCTATCACTGTATTCATATATAAGCTCCTTCAGTATTATCAGCAGCTGTCGCGTTTCTCAGGAGAGAATTACCCCCCTCCCTCCCCAGCTCCTCCTCTCTTCAGTCAGGATTACCCTCCTCCCTCCCCAGCTCCTCCTCTCTTCAGTCAGGATTACCCTCCTCCCTCCCCAGCTCCTCCTCTCTTCAGTCAGGATTACCCTCCTCCCTCCCCAGCTCCTCCTCTCTTCAGTCAGGATCCCCCTCCTCCCTCCCCAGCTCCTCCTCTCTTCAGTCAGGATACCCTCCTCCCTCCCCAGCTCCTCCTCTCTTCAGTCAGGATTACCCTCCTCCCTCCCCAGCTCCTCCTCTCTTCAGTCAGGATCACCCTCCTCCCTCCCCAGCTCCTCCTCTCTTCAGTCAGGATTACCCTCCTCCCTCCCCAGCTCCTCCTCTCTTCAGTCAGGATTACCCTCCTCCCTCCCCAGCTCCTCCTCTCTTCAGTCAGGATTACCCTCCTCCCTCCCCAGCTCCTCCCCTCTTCTGTCAGGATTACCCTCCTCCCTCCCCAGCTCCTCCTCTCTTCAGTCAGAATTACCCTCCCCAGCTCCTCCTCTCTTCAGTCAGGATTACCCTCCTCCCTCCCCAGCTCCTCCTCTCTTCAGTCAGGATCACCCTCCTCCCTCCCCAGCTCCTCCTCTCTTCAGTCAGGATCACCCTCCTCCCTCCCCAGCTCCTCCTCTCTTCAGTCAGGATTACCCTCCTCCCTCCCCAGCTCCTCCTCTCTTCAGTCAGGATTACCCTCCTCCCTCCCCAGCTCCTCCTCTCTTCAGTCAGGATTACCCAGGAGCGAATTACCCTCCTCCCTCCCCAGCTCCTCCTCTCTTCAGTCAGGATTACCCTCCTCCCTCCCCAGCTCCTCCTCTCTTCAGTCAGGATCACCCTCCTCCCTCCCCAGCTCCTCCTCTCTTCAGTCAGAATTACCCTCCCCAGCTCCTCCTCTCTTCAGTCAGGATTACCCTCCTCCCTCCCCAGCTCCTCCTCTCTTCAGTCAGGATTACCCTCCTCCCTCCCCAGCTCCTCCTCTCTTCAGTCAGGATTACCCTCCTCCCTCCCCAGCTCCTCCTCTCTTCAGTCAGAATTACCCTCCTCCCTCCCCAGCTCCTCCTCTCTTCAGTCAGGATTACCCTCCTCCCTCCCCAGCTCCTCCTCTCTTCAGTCAGAATTACCCTCCTCCCTCCCCAGCTCCTCCTCTCTTCAGTCAGAATTACCCTTCTCCCTCCCCAGCTCCTCCTCTCTTCAGTCAGGATTACCCTCCTCCCTCTTCAGCTCCTCCTCTCTTCAGTCAGGATTACCCTCCTCCCTATTACCCTCCTCCCTCCCCAGCTCCTCCTCTCTTCAGTCAGGATTACCCTCCTCCCTCTTCAGCTCCTCCTCTCTTCAGTCAGGATTACCCTCCTCCCTATTACCCTCCTCCCTCCCCAGCTCCTCCTCTCTTCAGTCAGGATTACCCTCCTCCCTCCCCAGCTCCTCCTCTCTTCAGTCAGGATTACCCTCCTCCCTCCCCAGCTCCTCCTCTCTTCAGTCAGGATTACCCTCCTCCCTCCCCAGCTCCTCCTCTCTTCAGTCAGGATTACCCTCCTCCCTATTACCCTCCTCCCTCCCCAGCTCCTCCTCTCTTCAGTCAGGATTACCCTCCTCCCTCTTCAGCTCCTCCTCTCTTCAGTCAGGATTACCCTCCTCCCTATTACCCTCCTCCCTCCCCAGCTCCTCCTCTCTTCAGTCAGGATTACCCTCCTCCCTCCCCAGCTCCTCCTCTCTTCAGTCAGGATTACCCTCCTCCCTCCCCAGCTCCTCCTCTCTTCAGTCAGGATTACCCTCCTCCCTCCCCAGCTCCTCCTCTCTTCAGTCAGGATTACCCTCCTCCCTCCCCAGCTCCTCCTCTCTTCAGTCAGGATTTGGTATTCTCACTCCCCTTGAAACAGACTAAATTATTGTATTACGTTGTACATTAAAATATTGACATTAATGATATCTGCAAAACATTCATGTTGGTTCTGTTCCAATTACCCTGAGGGGGTTATTGCTCGTATTCATGCTAGACTGCGTGGATGCGCAGGGAGTTCTTGCCCAGAACAGAACCATACCGCCAGTCCAAACTATATGCTAGCTGTCAATCATATTTGACGATAGTGGTCCTGACAGAAATTCAGGGGGTTGAATAATTTTGAGACTGCAGAAGTCATTAATTGTTACATTTTCAGTTGAATTCACTTGAAACATTTGTTGTCTTGAGCTATTTCAATTACTTGTGTTGTATTTGTTCACTGCAAACAGTTGAAAGACTGTATATTTTGCCATTAAACCTGATTTGCAATGGCTGTTGAATCATTTCGATTACAACAGTAGTCTGTTCCAGTCTGTGTGTTGCTTGGTGACTCAAAGAGGATTTAGCAGAAATATTATTTGAGAATATTAATTACTTTTAACTGTTACTTTTAACTGTAGCATAAAAGCCATATCAGACTTGCAGTCATGCTGTAATTTTAAAATAATCAGCAAAATGCTTGTAAAACTATATCTTTAAATGGAGTATAACAAAACAATTAAAAGATCATTTGTGAGACTAAATGGAACATTTGTATTAGAAATGTATCCATTAAAAATGAACTTAATGTGATTAATAATGTTTAAAAATATATGAAAAGAAAATAAAAGTCATGTTGTTGTGCACAACAGTATTAATTTGAGAAAATGTAATTTTCTTTTCGAATCACCTTTTTGAGAGAATCCAGGCCAACTGTTTACATACATAATCCTTTAGATGAAAGTCATATATCATTTGAGATTATGCATCCGAGAAAGAGTTCTGTCAAAGGGCATGCAACAAAATAAAGAAGATAAATGCAGCAAAATCCGAGAGCAAACAGACACGTCTGTGATCACTCTCGGCTTTATTAGGCTAAATGAATTATGATGTCTTTAACTAACTGACAGATTACTTAGCTGCTTGGATAGAGCTGTTTTCACACTTGGCGGGGGCTCTCAGGGGACGGTGACACAGTCGTCCCATTGCCAGAGCTATTTTTCACTCAATTTAGCTCCAAATGATGGCTAACCTTGGGTTCTCCCTCTGGGCAAGGTTTATGCAATGATTAATGGCGAGTGTTTGGCCGCCTCCACCTGAGGGACCGGCCCATCTGCAGAGTGGTGTCAGGTAGAGCAGGGCCGCCTGCAGGTGTCTGATGGTGAGTGGCAGCTTCCCTTCAGCATCACGGCTCTAAGCGCCGGCTTCCCTCCGCCTCGGCCCGGCCCGGCTGATCGCTAGCATCTGCACTCATTCTGTCTGTTTGGAGAAAAACTCTGCTTCGAGATATTGCTCTCCTGGAATTCTCTTCTGTTCAGAGGCGAGACACGATGCACTGTTGGTCTTTGATTCATACGAGGCTTAGACTCATGGGGTTCATTCATGAATTGAAGATTTGTCAGTTTTTCATGAAAAATGTAACTCATTTAATTGTTAAATGGGGAAAATGTTTATAATATGATTTATATTTAAGTGTAATTTATTTATAATATTATAGAATAGAGAACTGATTGGATTTGGACAAATATTCATTTCAAATTTTGTCAAATTAATGTGTTGTGCTCAATGAGTGTCTGTATAGCAGACCACACATTGTTTCAAAACAGCTTGTCGGTAAAACTAGATTGCATTTGTTAACATTAATGAAAAACTCTTCTAAATCATTTACTGATTAGTTTGAGTTTATTTGAATATTTAGGCCTACTAATGCATAATTAAAATCAAATGTTGTACATATTAATAGCTGGTATGATCTAACAATGAACAGTTTTATTTTTATATTAATTGACAAAGATTAACACATTCTGTAACAAATGTATTGCTCACTGTTAGTTAATGTTAGTTTCTTAACAATGTTTTTTTAACTGACTTCTAACTGTTGTACATGACATCGTTGTACTAAACATGGAAAAGGTTTTTCCTTTGCGTTTTCCGTGTACAGACTGCACTGTTCTTCATTCACACGGATCCTTTAAAACGACTAAAAAGGCTGTGTCATTCATGCCAGGCCATTAGATGGCAACTTTGTAAAGAAACACTACGCATATAGACTGAACACGAAATACACATGCTCATGACGCCACCGTTTTCACGAATTCACGTTTTTTTAATTTACACAGAGGCGATTACGGTATCATTTTCAGAAAATTGCACTTTGAAACCCATTTTCAAATGTTTACGTTTTCAGGCCCAAAACGCAGTTGTTGTGTAAATGAACGGCCAAAACACATAAAGAGTTTGCAGTTTTTAGTTGTGTTGTGATGAGGAGAAGTTGAGAAGTTGTGTTATGTTACAAAACAGTGTTGTGTAAACAGCCACTCAAAGTGCAAATTTTTGAAAACAATACCGTTATCGTCCCCGTGTAAATTACAAAAACGTGAATTTGTGAAAACGGAGATGTCATGCACATGCGTATCACGTCTATGTTTCTTAACAAAGTGACATCGCTGACCAAATCGATGACTATCGATTTTAAAGTATACATGCTAGAAAGTCAATAAGAGACAATAAATGTAGGATAATAATATGTCCTTTAGTTTCTAGGGAACAAAACCTTCCCTACCCACATCCAAATGGCTGCCTGATCAATTGATCATTATTTTATGTCAAATATGCCACCAAATATTGTTATCAAAACAAACAAAACCAACCCAACCTGAGTGACAACTTTCTAAATACTGATTTAGGTGTCTATTTTACGCATGAACAGTCTGTCTTCTTCATTCTGTCAGAAGACAAACCCCGGTTACAGCGCAGATGCCGGCCGGACAGTAATCAGATTAGGACTTTGGACAGGTTTACGGGCACTTGCTGTCAGCTTCACTTTGTGTGTAAATGATCTGATATGGCTCTTATAGTGATTAATGAGTGTGTTAATGTGATGCCGCTGATAGACACATCATCAGTGTCTGCTTGGCCGCTTCCAGCCTCTCTGATTTGCTCTGGGTTCGATGCCAAACGGTCAAACACAACCAGCGCTGGTTTTGATTCACCATCCAAACATTAGGTATAGTCATGTGCATGCAGGGTAAACATCTCAAATGTTTCAAACATCGTGGACAGAGTTTAAAGCTGAAGTGTGTCATTTTTTTATGTTAAAATACTTCGTAGTCTTCTAGCCCAGCTTAATATGCAGAGACAACGATTATAATTCCAGGGTTTTCCCCCTGAAAGCAACAGCATTGGCCTGAGAGTTTAGGGCGGGGCTATCAGATTGGCTGACCAATGGCAGATGGGAAAGTGTTTGTGGAAACCTATTAGAAAACAGTCATTATTTTTGGAAGAAAATGTTTTAATGCATTACACACTTCAGTTGTATGCAGTTTATGGCGTATATTAAACTTATTTCAGTTTCTAAACAATTAATTAATATCTACTGTACCTATTGTGTATAAGTTTTTTCCAGCTATCACTCTCAAAAGAAATTTAGGAGGCCCGTTACCATTACTTCAATAAATGCATGCAGATTTAATTAAACTATTAAGCTGCAAACATTATTTGATAAGTTCTTATATGATATATCATTTTAATATTGTGTGTAATTTAAACTGAAATTTCTCTGGTAATTTATTCTTAAAAATAAACAAATAATGTCTTGATAACTTTTGAAATTGGGCAATAAATTTCTGGTTTACAGCATAGTTTGCATAGGACTGGATAAGGAGTTAAAGTGTTTCTTTATGTTTTTAGTAAAGGGAAAGACTGCTAGTGTTTAATGCTATTGTTTGACATGCTTTAGCTTGTGCTATGTGAGATGTTAACTGTAATGGATGAATGAATGATTATTGATTCAATAAATAGTTAATAATTAAAGATTAATGGCCACCACTCACTTATGTTGAAATTATTTGGTACAACTTTTTTTTTTTGAGTAATCGACCTAAAAATGTGTTTATGCTACAAGTTCCCTCTATAACTCAATGCAGTTTGTCCATTGAACATGTTTTTATAAGTCAAAAGTTTTATGCAAATTTGCATTATTTTTTTAATTTTTGCTATTTTTCCGTTTATTTTCGTTATTTATTTTTGCATTTTTTGCATTTTTTATTCGTTTTTATATTTTTTATTTGTATTTATTTATTATTTTTTATTATTTTATTTTTATTTTATTTTAGTTATTTAATTTTAGGCTATTATAAAATAGCCATACCACGTGTTGAACGTTTTTTTTTTTTTTTTTTTTTTTGCAATTGGAACACATTTTTGGTATGACTTTGCATTTATTAAATACAAACAATTTAAGTAGTCTTAGGAAACAATTGCATAATAAATCCTAAAATGTACTAAATAGATCAAATGTACAGATATGAATTATACAGTAGCTCAGTACATTGTCAATGGGTGTTGATACATATTCATTTGAAGCCACATGAAACTGCCTTCATCAAACGACATCAAGTTTCCCTCTGAGCAACAGCCCACACAATAGCATCGAGGAGATGCTTTTGTTTAGAGAGAAAGTGTGTGTGTGTGTGTGTGTGTGTGTCAGTGAACAGGGTAAAGCCCTGAAAGCAGATAAAATCATATTTTGTAACGGTGGGTTCAGCATAAACGTCCCGCAGCACTGGACAGCACAATAGCTGGAGGCGTTTACAGCATCATAAATCAAAGGTATACGCCGCGCGAGAGCAGCTGGCACATTTGCAAATAATTGTAATTATTAATCATGCTGATTTCACACCCTTCAAGCGGGTGCTGGGAGATCTGTGTGTCCCGGCGGCCCTGGCGCC
This sequence comes from Meda fulgida, assembly GCA_030578275.1. NCBI lineage: Eukaryota > Metazoa > Chordata > Actinopteri > Cypriniformes > Leuciscidae > Meda > Meda fulgida. The sequence continues at coordinate 31,954,960 of CM060628.1, forward strand.
TGTGTGTGTTTGATGATGCTGAGACACACACAAAGACTCGGCTGAGCTGCGGCGTGGGTCAAAACCAGAGGGAATAATGTGCACGGCTGTACGCTCCATCATTCATCATCATCATCACTGGATCTGGAAGACTGGTGTTTGGTGTCACTGGTTTTCATCATATTCACATGCTGCAATGATGTTGTGAAATGGGGATTATAAAACAGACTGAAAGCCACTGGAAAATGCCATCGCACACCTGTATTCAATAGCAAGGATGCGTTAAATTGATCAAAAGTTCAGTGTTTATAACTCTTCACCAGAGGTGTCAAGTAACGAAGTACAAAAACTTTGTTACCTTACTTGAGTAGAAATTTTGGGTACCTATACTCTACTGGAGTATTATTTTTCAGCCGACTTTTTACTTCTACTCCTTACATTTTGAAAATAGCCTTGTCTCTGCTATTTCATTTCGCCTTGTTTTCATTCTGGCTTGTCATCGTTCAAATAAAAAAAGAAACCTATCTAGATAAATCGCACCATCCGGATAGAGGGAATTTGGGATGAGAAGTATAAACATATACCATTATGACACACTATTGGTTTGTACGCGACCCATCGCTCCTGCACACGACACACATCACGTCACACTCCAGCAAGCACATAGCCAGTGTTGGGGTCGTTACTCAAAAAAAGTAATAATTACAGGTCACTGAAGTTTGACTTCTTGCACCATTACAATACTTATAGGCAACTAGTCATCATATCTTCCGCTCCATGAAACACGTTAATGCTCAGTAGTACACATATATGGTTCTTTAATATATTTGCATTGTACTAAAACTCGTTCATTTTCAATGGGCATATATCCAAATTTTTCAACATTAACATTTATAAAATAACTTTATAGTCATTATGGACATTAGAAAAATGTTTTTGAGGAGATGGTAGTGCACTATAGGCCCCTGTGGCGCCGCCTAAGCTTTTGTCCGTAATGTCTTTTTAAATCCTAGTATCTATACTTCTACCCGAGTAATGAATGTGAATACTTTTGACACCTCTGCCCTTCACACTGCAGTTCACCATTATCTGGTCTCATGGTTCCCTCAGAGAACTCTTCCTGACTCCATTCCTTTAAGGTGCTTTCACATCTGTAGTGCGGTTCATTTGGTCCGGTCCAAGGGCGGAAAATGATACTTTGTAGCATTTTCAGGCGTTTTAGTTCCTTTTCACACCACACTGATTGCTCTGGTCCGAATCAGTGGATGAGTTGATGAAGCGAAGCAAAATGCAGTCACGTGACAACATCCACATCACTCGTTGGCCAGAAGTGTCTTGAACGTATTTCCACAACTGCACTTCGATTGTTCAGAATTAACGTCGGGAAAATAACCCTGCGCTGCTCCACAGATCTCCGAAACCTCCTTTCCCTGAGCTGTTCGCTAAACAAAGCGAAGATTTCACTGTACTTGTGAGTTTTTGAAAGTTGGGACATAATATGGTCATCTATGAGGCTCCGCATCTCCTCACAACTCAAGGGTCCTCATCCCATAATGCCCAGTGCAGTGACTACGGCAGCTGGTTTAGTCCAGAAATGCGCAGTTCTTTGTCAGTCGGGTCTGTTCGAGGCCGGGTCACGTTCTCACCACAGACGAACCGCTCCAGAGTCCGTGTGAAAGCGAGACCAGCTCTTCGAGGAGATCTCGGTGCGCTTGTTTGGTCCGCTTTTGGTGCGCACCCGATCCTGCTGCTTTCACACCGGCCCAAACGCAGCGCACCAGGGGGACGACGAACTCTAGTGCGATTCAACCGGACTAACTGAGGCCGGTGTGAAAGCACCCTGAGATTCCTGTTTCCTTCAGTCATCGGCTTCCTTCATCCGTCTTCAGTCTTCAGCCTCGATCTCCATATCAGAACCTCACACTCATGAACTTCCAGATTACTCTACAGTCTTCAGTTCCTCACCTGCTTCCACCGCTGTGATATTATACTTCTGCAAACAAAACCTGTTATCCACTTTACCTGTGTGTATCTTTCTGTTACATGACAAGTTCATGGAGTCTCTGCTGATCTTCACACATCGCTGGACGTAGATATCCTAACTCTCATCAGGGTGTTAGTACAGTTTTAGTAGACTGTCTTGCTAACTCTTTATTGTGTTGGTACTCCAACGTACTTTCTACTGACTAGAAGTAACTTTGCAAGTACATGTCAACTTATTCTAACTCTACCGTCTACTAATACTCTAATACTACTAACACCTTATTCCTGCGCCCCATGGCGCTTTGTGCAAATTATGTGTGTAATTTCCGTTAAACTGTAAACAATCAGTGAAAGGCTCGCACTATGAACGCAATACGTGAAAAAAAAGTGTCACAATGAGATGACATTAATCTACGCACCCTTCAGCATCGAATAATAAAAGGAAATTTAAAAGTGTAAAAGCATCAACAAGGAAATTTCAACAGAGCATGAATGACCCGATTCTTTCCACAGCAATAACGGACGGGTTAAATATCACTGTAATAATACCTGTATTATGTAACATATTGCCTTTATCAAAAATGTTCATTAACTTCAGCATTACGTGATACTATTTCAAAGTGATTTCTGTCATTTTGACATTATAAATTGTATTTACCTGTGAAAACAAACCGGGAAAGAGACGTGAGGATTTGAGGAGAAAAACGAGAGATTTTTTGTGCATTCCAGTGAATTATTAATGGAATATATCGCAAATTAAAATCGGGAGAACAGACCACAAATGTGCAGTATATGTTGTCCTTTTTCATACTTTTACAGCGGATTGCAAAGGAATAAAAATAATAATAATGAGGAAAAGTAAGCAGCGACTGAAAAGAGCTCTTGCTACGTAGGCCTATTCTTGTTATAACATGTCACGTTAAAATACCAAGTGTAACGTTATTCTCATGATGTCTGAAAATAAATCATGAAGGGAAATTGACAGCTCGTCCAGTCAAACTGACGGATCCCCAAACCGGAAGCACCCATCAAAATACCACTTTAACAGACAGGGCTTAGATGAAGCCAGGATTATAGGCCTTAGTTCAATTAGGACATTTAAGTAGCTTTCATAAACGTGCATTGACATATTGACATTGAAATATTATAAGATCTGCGTTCATGTAACACAGCTCAAACATGTATTTTAGTCTGAGACTGGACTCAAGCCTCGTCTGTGACCAGGGGGGAGTTTGTCATGGAAACTTTCTGTTTTTAGCTCACCATTGTCTTACCGTGGTAAAAGCGCTGTACTGCACGGCTTCTTGCTTTATTGACACGGTTTCATTATCAGTTGTACAACATCTCAATTGATTTAATTAGATCCGTTTCAATGGTTTGAAAACAAACCTGCATGACACATAAATATATTGTTTATAGATATTGCTGCTAAAACAGATGTGTCCCCGTCTGCAAGTATTTGCTGTAACTGCCGTCGGGGAAATGATTGGGAGAGACAGGATTGTGTCCCAGCTGTGAGCTGGACTCTGTTGATTCAGTAAAGAAAGCGTCCAGCTCATAAGACTCGAGCGCACAGATGTCTTCACACACTCGCCAACAGCGTGGGCCGAACTAAAGTTTTTACTCACTCGTGCAACCAAACTGTCCATGTGTTTCTCACATTAACAACATTTTATTTTCATTAGCAGCTAACACTGTAGTACAGTCCCCAAACTACTAATGCTATATAACCTACACATTCATAATTCATGAATACCAACGGGACTGAAGTAGTGTCATATCCAATGCATGCGGGTGCG
>CM060628.1:31968720-32058720 GCA_030578275.1 Meda fulgida
AAATGTTTCTTGAGCATCAAATCATGAAGACTGGAGTAATGATGCTGAAAATTCAGCTTTGATCACATCAGAATCAGAATAAATCACATTTTACAACATTATTATTTTAATAATTTTTTATATTATTAAATTTTTTTTAGTTGTTTTATTTTAAATTCTAATAATATTTCAACATTTCACATCACATAAATGCAACCTTGGTGAGCATAAGATACTTCTTTCTTAAAAAATCCTGATTATACAAACTATTGACGAATGGTCAAATGCTCAAGGACACATTCGTTCATCTGAATCAGGAGCCAGTCCAGATCATGTTGTACTCTGCACACTACAACACTGAGCACACTATAATGAGCACTTGGAGCATAAGCTTGCATTGCACCATTCTGCATCCATTGGTTTTTACCCCGTGCCACGCGTGCAGCGGTTGGTTAAGCCAAACTGTCAGTGTCTCAGCGCTAACTAGCGTCTCTCTCAGCGGCCGATGAGAGCTGACAGCCAGCCATTTACCAAAAGCCTGCATGATGTGCCCTAATTAGCGTACACCACTCCCCTTTGTGCGTGTGATTAAGTAGTAACTGTATCAATTTTTGCTCAATCAGATTTGTTTGAGATAATGCGCCTCTGGAGAGGCAATCCATACGCTTACCTAATGGAGAATCATCTCGCATTATTCCGGCGCTGGTACCGACCTGGGTTCAATGCATTCGTTTTAAGGCCTCGAAATGTGTCCATGCAATATGTACAAGCATTTGACATTTTTATCTGACTTGTAAAGTCTATTTCTGAGTAAAACTGCACAAATGAATTTAATAAATCCATCGTGTCTATTACTCTCATTGTGTGTGCCGACATCACTTTGTCAAACAATGTCCCCTACAGTGAGGGGCACTGGCGTACTTCTCTATGCCAAGACACGAGCTGGCACACACAGACATCTTACAGCTAGCTTTATCTGCTTTTAAAACTTTCTGTCAGCGGTGCCACAAATAATTAATGGTGCATTCACGTCACGTGGGGATTACCATAACTGTGAGTTGCTGAGTGGTGATCTGCTTTTGTCAAATTCATAATTAGAAGTAGAAAAATCAAAAACAGAAGTAAAAGTAGAAGTTTCCTAAAAGCACTCATTTACAGTATATGGCAAATAATGACAAATGGTCATACGGCATGTACACAGGGTTGGGGTTTGGTTTAGATAGCAGATGGGAGTGCAAAGAAAGATACAAAGATATAGACAAATTAAAGGGATCATGTAGTAAAGTTTGTTGTAATGGGGAAGAAGGAGGTGGGAACCGGTGAACGTTTAAAGACTTTTAATAATAAAATGAAAATGTAATTCTGTACAGTCTGTATAGAGACACAAACCAGCTGTTTAAACTGGAGCGAACATTCTTTTCACGCTTCTATTTGTCCTGTTGTTGACACACTTGAGTCCATCAGAATCTGAACACACATCTGTATATCAGTATATCAGTATATCAGTATATCAGCGGCAGTCTTTATAATCTGAACACACATCTGTATACTGTATCAGTGTATCAGTGTCAGTAATTATAATCTGAACACACATCTGTATACTGTATCAGTGTAGACAGTCAGTCATTATAATCTGAACACACATCTGTGTACTGTATCAGTGTATCAGCGTCAGTCATTATAATCTGAACACACATCTGTATACTGTATCAGTGTATCAGCGTCAGTCATTATAATCTGAACACACATCTGTATACTGTATCAGTGTAGACGGCGTCAGTCATTATAATCTGAACACACATCTGTATACTGTATCAGTGTAGACGGCGTCAGTCATTATAATCTGAACACACATCTGTATACTGCATCAGTGTATCAGCGTCATCATTATAATCTGAACACACATCTGTATACTGTATCAGTGTAGACGGCGTCAGTCATTATAATCTGAACACACATCTGTATACTGTATCAGTGTATCAGTCAGTCATTATAATCTGAACACACATCTGTATACTGTATCAGTGTATCAGCGTCAGTCATTATAATCTGAACACACATCTGTATACTGTATCAGTGTATCAGCGTCAGTCATTATAATCTGAACACACATCTGTATACTGTATCAGTGTATCAGTGTCAGTCATTATAATCTGAACACACATCTGTATACTGTATCAGTGTATCAGCGTCAGTCATTATAATCTGAACACACATCTGTATACTGTATCAGTGTATCAGACGTCAGTCATTATAATCTGAACACACATCTGTATACTGTATCAGTGTATCAGCGTCAGTTATTATAATCTGAACACACATCTGTATACTGTATCAGTGTATCAGCGTCAGTTCATTATAATCTGAACACACATCTGTATACTGTATCAGTGTATCAGCGTCAGTCATTATAATCTGAACACACATCTGTATACTGTATCAGTGTATCAGCGTCAGTCATTATAATCTGAACACACATCTGTATACTGTATCAGTGTATCAGTGTCAGTCATTATAATCTTGAACAACACATCTGTATACTGTATCAGTGTATCAGCGTCAGTCATTATAATCTGAACACACATCTGTATACTGTATCAGTGTATCAGTGGTCAGTCATTATAATCTGAACACACATCTGTATACTGTATCAGTGTATCAGTGTCAGTCATTATAATCTGAACACACATCTGTATACTGTAACAGTGTATCAGCAGTCAGTCATTATAATCTGAACAACAACATCTGTATACTGTATTCAGTGTATCAGCGTCAGTAATTATAATCTGACACACATCTGTATACTGTATCAGTGTATCAGCTGTCAGTATTATAATCTGAACACACACATCTGTATACTGTATCAGTGTATCAGTAGTCAGTCATTATAATCTGAACACACATCTGTATACTGTTATCAGTGTAGACAGTCAGGTCATTATAATCTGAACACACATCTGTATACTGTATCAGTGTATCAGGTCAGTCATTATAATCTGAACACACATCTGTATACTGTATCAGTGTAGTCAGGTCAGTCATTATAATCTGAACACACATCTGTATACTGTATCAGTGTATCAGCGTCAGTCATTATAATCTGAACACACATCTGTATACTGTATCAGTGTATCAGCGTCAGTCATTATAATCTGAACACACATCTGTATACTGTATCAGTGTATCAGTGTCAGTCATTATAATCTGAACACACATCTGTATACTGTATCAGTGTATCAGCGTCAGTCATTATAATCTGAACACACATCTGTATACTGTATCAGTGTATCAGTGTCAGTCATTATAATCTGAACACACATCTGTATACTGTATCAGTGTATCAGCGTCAGTCATTATAATCTGAACACACATCTGTATACTGTATCAGTGTATCAGTCGTCAGTCATTATAATCTGAACACACATCTGTATACTGTATCAGTGTAGACAGGTCAGTCATTATAATCTGAACACACATCTGTATACTGTATCAGTGTATCAGTCTCAGTCATTATAATCTGAACACACATCTGTATACTGTATCAGTGTAGACAGTCAGTCATTATAATCTGAACACACATCTGTATACTGTATCAGTGTATCAGCGTCAGTCATTATAATCTGAACACACATCTGTATACTGTATCAGTGTATCAGCGTCAGTCATTATAATCTGAACACACATCTGTATACTGTATCAGTGTATCAGCGTCAGTCATTATAATCTGAACACACATCTGTATACTGTATCAGTGTATCAGCGTCAGTCATTATAATCTGAACACACATCTGTATACTGTATCAGTGTATCAGCGTCAGTCATTATAATCTGAACACACATCTGTATACTGTATCAGTGTATCAGCGTCAGTCATTATAATTCTGAACACACATCTGTATACTGTATCAGTGTATCAGCGTCAGTCATTATAATCTGAACACACATCTGTATACTGTATCAGTGTATCAGCGTCAGTCATTATAATATGAACACACATCTGTATACTGTATCAGTGTATCAGCGTCAGTCATTATAATCTGAACACACATCTGTATACTGTATCAGTGTATCAGCGTCAGTCATTATAATATGAACACACATCTGTATACTGTATCAGTGTATCAGCGTCAGTCATTATAATCTGAACACACATCTGTATACTGTATCAGTGTAGACGGCGTCAGTCATTATAATCTGAACACACATCTGTATACTGTATCAGTGTATCAGCGTGAGTCATTATAATCTGAACACACATCTGTATACTGTATCAGTGTAGACAGTCAGTCATTATAATCTGAACACACATCTGTATACTGTATCAGTGTAGACAGCGTCAGTCATTATAATCTGAACACACATCTGTATACTGGTATCAGTGTATCAGCGTCAGTCATTATAATCTGAACACACATCTGTATACTGTATCAGTGTATCAGCTGTCAGTCTTATAATCTGAACACACATCTGTATACTGTATCAGTGTATCAGCGTCAGTCATTATAATCTGAACACACATCTGTATACTGTATCAGTGTATCAGCGTCAGTCATTATAATCTGAACACACATCTGTATACTGTATCAGTGTATCAGCGTCAGTCATTATAATCTGAACACACATCTGTATACTGTATCAGTGTATCAGCGTCAGTCATTATAATCTGAACACACATCTGTATACTGTATCAGTGTATCAGCGTCAGTCATTATAATCTGAACACACATCTGTATACTGTATCAGTGTATCAGTGTCAGTCATTATAATCTGAACACACATCTGTATACTGTATCAGTGTATCAGTGTCAGTCATTATAATCTGAACACACATCTGTATACTGTATCAGTGTATCAGTGTCAGTCATTATAATCTGAACACACATCTGTATACTGCATCAGTGTATCAGCGTCAGTCATTATAATCTGAACACACATCTGTATACTGTATCAGTGTATCAGAGTCAGTCATTATAATCTGAACACACATCTGTATACTGTATCAGTGTATCAGCGTCAGTCATTATAATCTGAACACACATCTGTATACTGTATCAGTGTAGACAGTCAGTCATTATAATCTGAACACACATCTGTATACTGTATCAGTGTAGACGGCGTCAGTCATTATAATCTGAACACACATCTGTATACTGTATCAGTGTAGACGGCGTCAGTCATTATAATCTGAACACACATCTGTATACTGTATCAGTGTATCAGTGTCAGTCATTATAATCTGAACACACATCTGTATACTGTATCAGTGTATCAGTGTCAGTCATTATAATCTGAACACACATCTGTATACTGTATCAGTGTATCAGTGTCAGTCATTATAATCTGAACACACATCTGTATACTGCATCAGTGTATCAGCGTCAGTCATTATAATCTGAACACACATCTGTATACTGTATCAGTGTATCAGAGTCAGTCATTATAATCTGAACACACATCTGTATACTGTATCAGTGTAGACAGCGTCAGTCATTATAATCTGAACACACATCTGTATACTGTATCAGTGTAGACGAGTCAGTCATTATAATCTGAACACACATCTGTATTCTGTATCAGTGTAGACGCGTCAGTCATTATAATCTGAACACACATCTGTATACTGTATCAGTGTATCAGTGTCACTCATTATAATCTGAACACACATCTGTATACTGTATCAGTGTAGACAGTCAGTCATTATAATCTGAACACACATCTGTATACTGTATCAGTGTAGACGGCGTCAGTCATTATAATCTGAACACACATCTGTATACTGTATCAGTGTATCAGTGTCACTCATTATAATCTGAACACACATCTGTATACTGTATCAGTGTAGACAGTCAGTCATTATAATCTGAACACACATCTGTATACTGTATCAATGTATCAGCGTCAGTTATTATAATCTGAACACACATCTGTATACTGTATCAGTGTAGACAGTCAGTCATTATAATCTGAACACACATCTGTATACTGTAACAGTGGCACTACAACTAGTGGCACCAAATGGAACTGCAGCTTCCCATCATGCCACTGATTGCATGTACAGTTACTCCGGCCCCCAAAGTCCCGTCATTTGTGAAGTTGGACAGCTCAAGTGAGCAACATTTACAAAGCACCTACAGTTCGACCGACTCACTTATATAGTTGTATCTGAACATTCAACTGAAATAGAAGAAAGGATTCAAGCAACTTCATTAAAACATTTACACACCGCATACTTCTTCCTCGAGTGAACCCTGGTGACCCAACATCTTACAGAGCATGTTCACCTCATGCTCCATTAGCCGCGGCAGCTTTCAAGCATGTGTCGGACTACAATTTAAATAAACACACATCCGTTGATCACACCAACTCCCTAAAACCTCCCTCTCTGTGACCAGAAGGCCGGGGTGCCGTGAGGACCTTGCTTGTTGGCGGTTGACAATCAAGGACATTTCGTTTTCAGCAATATCAGGGCAGTAACATTCTCCCAGGGTGTCCCTTATCCATAGGCTACTGGCAGACAGACAAACACTCAGTGACAGCCATTTATGGCCAACTAGTGAACGCCATCTGTCAGACACAGTAGGAGAACATTACGGAGCACAGAACTGAGAGCCTCGCTCTTTTATGTTGTCGTATTTAGAGTAAAAAGGGATGCCAAATGCTGACTTGGATGTTGTAGATTGACTAACACAAAAAGGATCTGCTTCTCTGTCATTGAGCTCCAGGGTTTGTGCTTTCTTGCTTAGTCTGTTTAGCTTGTAATTTGGTTATCCGCAATGAAGTCCTTCCAGGATGAACACTGAAGAATTATACATTTAAATGAGGACATTATGCTTGAAGTTTCTGCCCTGTAACGGAAGAATGACGGTGTTGTAAACGGGTGATATGATGCGTAAAAGTCCTTTGAATTAATAAAGCCGTTCCAGGCCAGTACAAATGGTGGACTGGTTTTCACATAGCGTTTAAAACATACACTGTAAAAAAAAAAAAGAAAAAAAAATTCTATGAAAAAACGATTCTGTCTTTCTAAACTTCAAAATTTCACGTTTTAAATTAAATGTTCCTTGCCGTTTCTTCGTAGTAGTGGTATTTAGAAGCAATGTCTGAGTGAAAATGGTTTCTACACCATTTTTTCCCAGTGTACCATAGTGTGGACAATAGCAAACGTGGACATTGCCGCTTTAACTGCACAATTAACATGCAAATGAGCGGTGACACTAATGGCTGTTGCAAAACGCTCTTATGATGGAAATATGCTTTCTGTTTTGGCTGTATGGGATAAACATTTGTCTATGAAATCAGCTGATGACAGGCCTTAGGCATTCCCCGGGGGCAGCGCAAAATGGCTCATGCACCTGCCACCTAATTCAGCCCGGGACATGGACGAGAGTAACTGGCAGGCATAATGAACTGCATTCATCCTGTCAGCAGAGTCAATAACTTATCCCCTCAACTGCTTTTGTTCTAGTCGAAGCTTGCGGGTTCCTCCGATGTGCCCCATGCCCTTATTCAACTAAAATTTATTTTCAATTGCAGCCCCCGGTGTTGCCCGGCACAAGCCTGGCTTTGACGGGACTCTCTTTAGCCCTGGGCCAGGAGCATTGTTAGCGTCCGCGTCTATTGTTCAAGACCTTTGAGCGGTCGGATGATAATAAGGCCACTCTAGAAAGTGTAAAATCTCAAGTGTTTCTAGTAACAGGTGTGTCCACTGACGAGGACTACCCATTTGTCATGTGTGGAAAGAAAGGCCTCCACTTAGCCTAGCTGTCTTTTGGACAGCGGCCGCAGGGAAATTACCCGGGAGCTTGGGAGTCTCTTCCAACCCCGCTTGACCCCTCCGAGTTTACGGCTGGCAATCTGCTGCCTTCAGTGGACTGAAGCGTTTGTGCTACATAAACTGTGCTTTGCATCAGATCGCAAGTTGAGTAAATGGGTGCAAGGATTTTTCAACAGGTAAAGTCTGAGTTAAAATCTTTGGTGGCTGTGACTGTGACTGTAACATGTTCTGGAAAATTCACACATTTAATGCTAATGAGTTTTAGGTATTTTTAGGTTAGGAGAAAGGGTAGGATTATAGGATTATAGTTTTTTTTTGGGGGGGGGGGGGGCTTGGGTGAATTAATGCACATACTTTAAATGCACCAACATGTATGTGCATAATAAGTAAATCGTATCTCATGGTTAAGCACATAGTAGTTACATACAAACCTCTGATTTGAAACTCTGAGTTTAGTTAACCCCACAATTGCTAACCTGGAAACGTGCGGCATAGAAAACTATCTCAACTTTGTAAAAAGGAGCTGCAAACAAACATGTTATCATAACAATCAGAATGGTTAATGGAGCACCAGCAGGAAAGGAGTTTATTAACCACCAAACTGTAATTAAAGGAAACAAAGGGAGAGGCATGGAGCGAAAAATACCATGAGGCGTTTAATTTCCTTTCGAGCGAGTGTGTGAGAATTGCTTTGCGCAGAGCTCTCATTGGCTACATCAGCGGTCTCACAGATGCTTTTTTGGAAGACATAACACATAAACACAGACTTTGACAAATGACAGATTCTGACTCCAGAAGCGCACGATAGTTACCGCATGCTGCTTTCCATTTTGCCTGCAGCTTAGGCACTTTTTGGAACACAAAACAATCTAGAAGCAAGAATTAGACATACTTAATATACTGTAGTAAAGCAATCTAAGTATTAACCTTTGCCACGTATCTGTTTGTAAAGTCACCATATTATTAATAAAAATTGCAGTGTTCAGTATAAATGATTTATCTGTGCACATTGTTTTTTTGTAAATAATGTGCCCTCATAATCTTATTTGATGCCCTCCCTAATCTGGTGACGAGTGCAAAGGTGCGTGGGCGGGACAACCTGTCAATCAAATGAGATTGACCATTAGCAAACAACAAACCATCCAATCAATACCCCATGGACAACATCAAGCCTACGTCCCTAATAGGAGAGAAGAAACTTTTCCATTTCACGCCGATTTTGTTGATTCTTCAAGTCATGTGGTGAATGATATGACCAGGCATCATAGCCTTATCTAAGATATCACAAAGACATTTGGGATGCCTATTTTCACCACCAAAAACTAACACTAACATTTTTAGAAAATGTAAAATGCTTTTCGAACCGCCTCATTTAAAGATTGTTTGATAATTTCAGTCTTACGTGATGTAAATGGTTCAGAATAGCGATCCCTTATAGCCTACAAGTTAATGTAGCCTACGACCTACCGAGTCTTTTTTTGTTGTTTTTTTGTTTTGTACGACCTACGGAGTTCCGATGGCAATTGTCTGAAACACTGATTGGTCAACGTCGGTTGAATCACCAAATGGTGTTACTACTCTAATACGAATTAAACACAAAAAAATGATCGTCGTTAAGCTCCATTCGTGATAAAATAGCACTCTGGGCCCGCCCTTGTCTGTTTGAAAGGTGTCAATCAAATATAGGCTAGTTTTTTTCCTTTTTTTTCTGTAGGGCATTTTCATTGATGATTTTCAAGAAAATGACACATATGCCTACAACATTAGGGAAAAATGGGAAAAAGAGGGGGGAAAGCAATGGAAACAGATACGTTCTTTTGGGGCAAGTATTTCACATATAGGTTCAGTATTGTACAGTCATTTATTGTTTACATTACACTGCTCAATCCATTTCTTCCAGTATTTTAGAAACGGGTCTTTTTTAAGTCTAAAAATTAAAGTCAAATCTTCTATATTGTATATTTCTTTAACAATTTCTATCCATTCACCAAGTTAGGGGATGTCCTGTAATACTTTTCTTACACACTAAAATTAATATATTAACAATACATATCTTACAACACAGTGTGCGTAATGTTTCCATGATACAATGTTGTGAAATCTCTTGGTATTTCATATTATAAAGTCTTTTGGATCTCCATCAAAACCATATTCCAGAAAGGTAAAATTTTGGGCAACTCCATGAATACATGAAGATGGTCAACATCGAAATGTTTTTTACATTTAATGTTACATTATTCAACTTGACTTGTAGGCTACACTTCACCTGGAGTTCAAAATGGAAACGCTTGATGAATCGCCACTGGCCTTCTTTCTCTATTTTTATAAGCTACTGAATTGTGACTGGTCTTTATTCACACTTATAGACATATTTCTCCATATATAAAGTGATAAGGATGCTGAGAAAAATTGATACAATTTACATTAAACCAAATCTATCCTTAAAAAACAACAACTCTATTGAACTTCTGCATTAATTCAAGCACTGCTATTTCCTTCAGGAATTGCAAACTTATTGTAACACGAACACTAATCATCAAGCGATCTACAAAACCCAGTTAACGACAATTTCTAATTCGCTGATTCTGAAAATCAGTGGATAAATGAATGATTTGCACAGTAGAACGAATCCAATTACGCAAATGCCTATTGCCAACGCGGCGTTTTCCAAGCGCGCGCTGCGTTCCCTCCATCTGCCTCGAGCCCTGGCCAGTGTTCATACACGTTTGTAGTCCCTAAAAACAAAGTGTAAAACTAGCTCGCCCAGGCTCTTCTTGTTACTTGCCTAAAAAAGGGGCTTGAGCCCCTCAACGAGTTAGTTACAAAGAGCTTTTTAATCCTTCGCCTCATTTACATCCCTCAAGAATAGAGCCCTGAATATCTAATCTTCTGCATTTAGGCTCCTGTAATCCGCACGCGCTCTCTGATGTTTTCTTCTCCCATTCCCACATGAACAATTAACTTGTAATCTCTACAAACATACATTCAGCTGCTGTCTGTGAAAGCACCCGAGGGACTGCCTTTGTGTTTCAAATGTGTCCAGTGCAACTTTATGATTTACTTCTGCCGCTGATATATAGGAAATATTCTTTTTTTATGGATACCAATATTTCCTTCAGCAATTTTCATAAAAAAAATTAACAGAATAGATTAATCAAATAAAGCATCGTGTCCCTCACAATAAAATATAAAATATTACGGTGTCTGATTATTATTATTATTATTATTATGTTACTTTATTTAAAACTGTTCTTATTATTATTATAGGCTATATACATTGATGTAACATTATAGCCTATTTTTTATGCTGCTCGTTTTTTAATCATCATACCAGTTAATAAGACTTTCTAATAAAATTCATTTTGCTGTCACAACTCTCCGAAAGAAATATGTGTAAAAGTACCGAGTAGATTTTTATCGTGTTGCTATCATTGAAACCGCATTTTTTTCCATTTTCATTTACATTCAGACGACATGTTTTATAGCATGCACAAATTAAACGTTTAAACACATTCCGTCTTTTTTATTTTCTTTCTTTGTTTCATTCTTTATTTCTTTTATATTTATCACAATAGGAATTAATTGTTACACTGTGTCTCATTGTAAATATACATTGTAAATATACATTTGAGTAATATTAATTAACTACATGTTCTAGGGTTAGGATTACTATTAGGTATTTATGCATAATGTATAGTTTATGCACTGTAACAAAACAATGACACTGTAAAATAAAATGTTACCGAATTAATATATCTTTATGTTGAGTGCCAAGGGAATGATTTCTGTCTGTGACGAATTATGTATTGAAATTTTTTGTTTATGTGTAAAATATTTGATTGTATATTAAATTATTTTTTTGTATTGCAAACAGACAATTATAAGTAATATTTTTTATAACTATGAGCGGACTAATCCATTCTTTTTTTTCAAATGCAGCTGTAATAACTATATAAGGCACAATACATGCAATATGCACAACATGTTACAAAATATACAAAACAAAACAAAATTTTCTTTCTTTTTTTTACAGCAACATTTTATTGAAATTTCATCCAGGAACACTGGGCAATAATAAATATCTCATTTGTGAACAAGAATGTACAAAAATAAAGACCACGGCAATATCTCTGGAATAACAAAATTTTCCCAGGAAAAAGGATCATGCTCATGCTGAAGAATTTCAAATAAAGATACGACACACTGAAGGTTCAGCTATTACTCAGGCAGACAATGGATGAATAAAAGAATCGAAAGAGAGATATCATCATAACAACACTCTAATGCGAACTAAATCCACAGTCGTACAGTTTCCATCTGAAATGCCATTTCACAATCCTTGTTACAAGGAACATGTGGGTTTCGTCTTTTCACGCCCTTTGCAGAAAGACACATGCACGCGACTCATCATCATCACATCACGTGATCAACAGGTAGCCTTACGCAACTTTACCATGGTAGCCACATTTTGCGCCAAAACGCCTAGAGATGGGTTACACTTTATTTTTCAGTGTCCTTAACATATGTTACATGTAGTTAATATAATAACTATAAATTATGCATAAATGCATGCAACTAACTCTAAACCAAACCAGACCCTAATCATTGGTAGGCTAATTATTATTACTCAGTACTTAAATGTATAATTACACTGTAACAACGACACCATAAAATAAAGTGTAACCGAGATTTGTAACGCTGAAGCACACACAATGTCAGAAAGGTGATCCCACATTTATGTAGCCTATGTTATTATTATTTTTTGGCGGACAATGTGATTACCAAAGTAAGCTCGCGCAAGGGTAGTGCTCGCGTTTCCAGGGCAACTTCAAACACATAAGATTCCATTTCGAATAGAACATTTTACTCTCATTTACAGTGAATGTACACGGAGCCTCGCGCGGCCCCTGACATTATTTACAGTGCGTTATGCAGCACATACTCCATAACTGTAGGCTACCTTACAAAGCAATCAATGAGATCCTTGTTACAAGGACGAAGTAGTGTATTTGTAAGGGCTAAAACAATCAAACAGACAGACAGACAGATCATGCAAAGTCCAGTCCACAATGCACACTTCACTTCATCACGTCCTTGTTTTCCGTGGAAAGCCTCGTGAGTCCTGTGGAAGTGATGGGCAGGTGGGGGGGTGGAGGCACCTGGCAGATAGTGCAGGGGCAGGGCAGGCCCGACCAGTGCTGGAAACTGCCCCCGAGGTGCAGAGGGGGTGCAGGGGTGCTCTTCATCAGAGAGTGCGGGGCCCTGATGGATGTAAGTCCCGGTAAACTGGTCGAAAGCGTCGAGGATGTGGAAGAGGACAGCGCGCTCCCGAGGAGCGGGTGATGCACCTGGTGTGCCGTGCTCGCGGAATGCGCGCCGCCGTGGCTCACCGTCCCGCAGTGAAACGCCGAGTGATGGCCTCCGTAAATCTCGCCCACCAGCCGCTTCATCTCGTCCAGGGAGCTGGTCAGCATTAAGATGTAGTTTCTGGCCAGCAGGAGAGTGGCGATCTTGGAGAGCTTCCTCACGGACGGCCCGTGCGCGTACGGCATGACCTCCCGGAGCCCGTCCATCGCCAGGTTCAGGTCGTGCATGCGCTTGCGCTCGCGCCCGTTGATCTTCAGGCGCAGTTGCTGGACCTCCTGTTCGGTCACTTGCTTCTTCAGCTTGTACTTGCTGCCAGAGGGAGATTTGGACAAGTGTTCGCTGGCCATCTTCTGGAGCAGCTCGTTCTGCGTGGAGGACACGGAGTTCAGGCGCGCGTCCTGCGGGTGGAGGAGGTGGTGGTCGCGGAGGAACATCTCATCCATGTCTGGAGAGGAGGCTCTGCTGGAGCTCGAGTCCGAATTCATTTTATGTCTGAGCTTGTGTAGGAGGTTGTCTTTCTCTTGTCTTGTTTTTATTTCAAGTCACTCCTGCTTGATCACCTGATTTATCCCACCGGAGCCTCTCTCTCTCTCTCTCTCTCTCTCTCTCTCTCTCTCTCTCTCTCTCTCTCGACCGAGGCCGTGTCGCCTGGTTTGATCTCTCTCGCTGATGAACCTCTCTGGATCTGTGGAGTCGCATCACAGGACTCAGTATTTATAGCGCTGCTCGACAGGGGCCAAACAAAAGGAGCCCCTCTATTCATAACGGTCTTGTTAGGACGACGTCCCCATTATCTGGAGCGGTGTGCTTTGACTGTCCCATTGACCAGAGGAGCATCTATTCATATTCATTGTAAGGACGCCATGGGGGGACACTTCAGCCCAGGAGCCTCCGAAACTTTGCAAATACTTCTCCACACTTAAGAACCGATGCCGGGTCAGTCACAACACACCTTGCACCATTCATTTCGTCTCACTGATTATGTATGCAATCACAACATATGCATAGCCTACTGTATGTTTATTGGTATGCGTCATAGGATAGTAATATTTTGTTATTACTTTAGCGCGTCTAAAATAATATTAGTCTAAAGTAATGATCCTACGGATTAGATGTGTGTGTGTGTGTGTGTGTGTGTGTGTGTGTGTGTGTGTGTGTGTGTGTGTGTGTGTGTGTGTGTGTGTGTCTGTGTGTGTGTGTGTGTGTGTGTGTTACAAAGAATAATCCTGAATGCATATTGTCATTTTTTTTAAATGCAGTATTTATTTTGTTAATTTCATAAATAGTTCATAATTTCTTAACCTGTTTCATGGTGTAAAAAAGCTATTTTGCATTGCTTTGGTGTGTCTGTGTAATTACATTTCTTTATATAAAAAAAACAAGGTAAAGTTAAACAAATTAGTTACTATTCTACAATAAAAATAAATAAAAATAAAAAAAACATTACAATGTTAATTATAATCACCTGAACTTCGGTATTTAGTCAATTTAACACTTACTTTAGCCAGTTATCTATGACAAAATTCAGTACCTTTATTATGAATTGAAAAAGCAGACAGAAATGTACTTATAGCAACTACAATTAATATTGTCCTTAAGTTTATATAAATTACTGATTATGATTACGATTATGATTAATATTAATATTAATAGATACAGATTTAGCACTGAGAATTCGTCATGGATGAGTGAGCATGAATGCTGTCAGATTTATGCTCACTTACTGAATATGCGTAATTGCAAGATTCTTTTATTTAATTTAGTCATATCTGGTTATGCATTACAAGCATAGCAAATATAATTTATATATTGGTAAGATCAATATTAAATATGTTTATCTCATTAAATCATTTTTCATTGGGAGATGATATACAGACATTATGCTATACTGTTACAGTGTCTCTTCATGATCATCTGGTTTATATGAAACAAAGTGAGATTGTAAATTTGCTTGAATAATACGATCGAGCTTTGCATGTGGTGTCAAAATTATGAAAACAATCAACATTTCTGTGTACAAAGTAAAACAAAACATTTGCAGGGTAATCATCAGAACATCATAGACATGAGAGAAAGTATGATGAGAGATGAAAACTCTCCCACAGTATTCTTGAAACCGAAGTTCCCAGTTTAGTGATAAAAACTGTTCCCTCTCGTCGTCTTCCACAGCAATAAAATCCCCGCATAAAAAGAGTGAAAACATGAATTCACTGCGCCACAGAGGAAGTTGAAAGGGATTCGTTCCTCATAAAGGTGCTGCAATGCAAAGAAAAGCTCGGGACTGCTTTACTCTCTCTTGGTGGCATTTGAAAGTGTAAAGCTTTGAATACCAATTGCTTGAACTGGACATATGTGAATCCTTTTTAATCCTACTAATCCTGTCTCCAAGTGTTTCTTTGTCTGTGGGGGCGACCACATAGATCTAAGTGAAAGTGTTCCTAATCCGGCCAATGTGGAAAAATGTCTCAGTGTGTGAGCGGAGGAGAGAGGGAAGAGACGGAGAGAGAGAGAGAGAGAGAGAGAGGGATGTAGAGACTCATTTACTCACTGCTGCCCCGAGAAGGAAACCCAAAGGACACCATCCCACAACCTGGACCACACTACTGAAGCACTCAGGCTTTACAGCAAACACACTCGTCTTACAACAATAGTATACTGTAAAAAATGAGGCGGCACTTTATTTTACTGACTATGTCAACTAGCTCTCTATCATAGAGTATTAGTGACACTATTAGTAATAACTATTATTCTACTAACCCTAACAAACTATTAATACTCTAATGAGAGTTAGTCAACGTGTAGTTATAAGTCTAAAGTGGACCATTGAAATAAAGCTTAACCAAAAAGATTTTTTTTGAAGTGCAGTTGTAAATAAAGATTATTGAGGTATACTCTTAAAAAAAGGGTTATTCATTGCCAATGATGGTTCTGTGAAGCAGCTTTAACATCCGTGGATCTTTTGATTGCATAAAAGTTTCTTTATAGTGAAAAATGGTTCTTTAGGTTTTTAAAATGTAAGAAAAAGTGTTTTTTAATAACTGTTCACTGAAAGGTTGTTCGTGGGACCACAAATGGTTCTTCTATGGCATCGCTGCGAAAACCCTTTTATTTTTAAGAATGTACATTTCACAAGAAAATTTCTACTTCAAAATTGAATGTGTGACTTGTCTTTGAAATCAATTGTGAAATTTACTAGCGATTTCTGAGTGAAAATGCTTTCTACAGCTCAGTCTGGATTTAGACAGGGTTTAGATTAAGCCAGGATTGCTGGTGTGAATCTTGAGACAAAGCAATGACACTGATATATCTTAAGATATATTCTCTGTGAAACCACGGGTCATTTTTAAAAGTTTGAATGGCCAGGGTTGCCCAAGACAGCGACGGTAAGCGTACGCGGCCCGTCTAAAGCATTTAAAACATTTGCAGCTGTTCTGCAGTGGCTCTGAAAACTGTTTGTTCAAAAAATCTTCCATTGCATTAGATATATCAGTAACACTTTACAATAAGGTTCATTAGTTAACATTATGTGGTAACTAACATGAACTAAAAATGAGCAATACATTTGTTACAGTAATTATTCATCTTTGTTATTGTTCGTTAATAAAACCTAGTGGCATCACCTGATGCTAGAGACCCGCTTCATGACTCTCAGCTAACACAGCCATCAGGGCACTTGGGAAGTCAGTTCCCCTAAAAATACTGTCCTATAACAGGAACCAAACAGTTACATTTGACAACCAGAAAGTGTCCAAATGCACAATATTTCTCCCCAAAATCATGTTAAGTTTATTCATGAGTTTAATGAGAAGCATCACAGAAGCCGGCCGTATTAATGGCACACCTGTCCCGCTGACAGAGCGGCACTGTTGAGCGAGGGCCGTCCAGCCCCTGAAGGGCCCGAGGCTCTCAGACAATAGGTGACGCGGCGGAGGCCCGGATTACACCGGTTTACTGCTCGCTCATGCTGGAACGCCCCGTGTTAACAGCCTGGTTAACCGAGGAAAGATCCTCTACAAATCACTGCAGAAATGGATAGTTTCATTAACAAGACTTTTTTTTTTTTTGCAGCCATAATTTTGACTCTATATGATATGCTATTACATGCAATCCGCATACTTTATCCTTCTATCCTGATAACTTTTATATGAGCACTGGTTCGTTCTGTTTCTTTTAGCAACCAAATTAGAGAAAATAAATCAGATGTAGGTTTTTAAAGAGAACATTTTCAGATGAATATACACTACCGTTCAAAAGTTTGGGGTCATTTTTTTTTTTTTTTTTTTTTAAAGAAATTAATACTTTTCTTCAGAAAGGACGCATGAAATTGATATAAAGTGACAGTAAAGACGTTTATAATAATGCAAAATATTTATTTTTTAATGAAATGCTTTTCTCTTGAACTTTTAAAGAATCCTTAAAAAAAATGAATCACTGTTTGCACAAAAATATGAAGCAGCACAACTGTTGTCAACTGTGATAATAATCATAAATGTTTCTTGAGCATCAAATCCTCATATTATCCTGATTTCTGAAGGATCATGTGACACTGAAGACTGGAGTAATGATGCTGAAATACAGCTTTGATCACAGGAATAAATTACATTTTAAAATATATTCACATAGAAAACAGCTGTTTCACATTGAAATAATATTTAACAATATTACTGGGTTTGTTTTGTATTTTTAATCAAATAAATGCAGCCTTGGTGAGCAGAAGAGACTTCTTTTAAAAACATAAAAAATCTTACCGACCCAAAACTTATGAACAGTAGTGTACTTTTTGTGTTTGCAAAGTTTTTTTTATATATATATATATGATGCAGGGTTGCTGAAAGAAAGATATCAATCAAATTTTGAGTCCCTTGATTCTATATTCTGTTATCTTTCAAGTAAACAAACCTTGAAATTGAAGAAATCTAATTATCATTGCGATCAAACGATAAAAGCTCCCTAATTAAAGAGCTTGTAAGAAGCAGAACAATGAATGTGAGGTTTCTAATTAATATTTTCAGGGTTATGTTCCTCAAAGACGACATTTGCATTCATTAGGCAAAATGAGACAAATTAACATTTCAGTGTAAAAAATGATACCTTTATGTTTCCCTTTAGATTGAGCAGTGTGAAGTCGTAACTGCTCCTGCAACAACTCTAGTTTACTTTTCAAAGCCGTCAGTCTCAGAAAACTCTTTGAAAGATTGTCCACACTGGGGAAGGATCCATTAAATACCATAACTCATTACAACATGCTCTGCTCCATAACATTGTGTTTATTCAGTTATTGCTGTAGCCTATATGTACAACATTACTCCAACATTATTATACTTAAAGGTGTGTGTAATATTGAAATAATAAATATTTTCTTCCATCATAGCTTAAATATCTAGAGATGTATTACACAATATGTAAGACATATATGAAATGTACTTGTAGGTTTAGTCCCATGAAAAGTGCAAAAACTGTGATGCCATCTGAACATTGGTCTGTTATATGCCATAACTGAAATTCCCAATATTTTCTATTTTTATGTATGGGTTTATTATAAAAAACAAACAATTTTGTTTATTTATTATTGATTATTTATGCATATACATTTTTTTTATTTCCCAGAGTCATTGTATGCTTTCCATGTACATACGAAAGAAGCACATGTATGTTTGAGATATATGGTACACACGTATGAAAGCATAAATGTCATGCACATATATATATCCATCCAAAAGTTGTTAATATATGTCAATATTATGTATGTGAATAAAAAAGATGGACATATTAAAAATTAAGAAATATATATGCATGCAGAATTTTGGCATAATGTTGTTTTCATAACTTAAAATAAATCTATATTTTTAACATATATATATTTATAACATAAAATAACAATGTCGTAATATAGATATTATTAATATATGTATATATTTTTAACATATATATATTTATAACATTAAATAACAATGTCGTAATAAAGATATATCATTAATAAAATGTACAGTACATTTACAAACTATACTATGGCTATATTCCACTTCATGTTATAAACTCATTTCTTCCTCCAGAGGATACATGTATGTGATAATAATATATTGCCTTACACATATAGGTATACATATCAATCTTGATACGTGGGCAATATGTCATAAACTTCCGAATGGGATGGATTTAACCAGAAATGATTTCCACGGCAAGCACGCACACCGGTTACACAATCGCCGCAGACCAAGGGCAGTCCCAAAGTGTTTAACAGCCGAAAGTTTTTCAGGAAAGTTTCAAACCACCAAAACAGACCCTAAAACACTTTTGTTTTGGCCAGATTTTGTTCAAAATGAAGTCACACCCGGTCGTTCTGTGATTTCACCTGAAGTATAGACAGTAGTCAACATTTGAAATGGATCAAAAAACAGACAAGAACAGGGTATTGTTCAAAATGCATGTATAACTTTGATGAAAGGTTCTGATCCACTTCAAATGTTGACTACTGTATTTCGGGACATCATTCGAGAAGCTAAAATGTGCCAGATGGCCAACAAGTCCAGCTTTTCAGATTACTGCATCCAGCACTCAACCAGAGACAGAAACCGGCAGACTCCGCAAGATCGGTTGGTTGTAAAGTCCGGCGCGGGACTCCACCGCGATAACGGCCTCTCGCTGCCTCACTTTAACTGTCCCTTTCAGCGCCAACAATTGTTTGTCTCTTTTCAAGCTCAGTTTCAGCCTGGTAGCCTCCATTCTGCTTTGTGTGTCACTCTGTGTCTGGTTCGCCCCCTTCTAATGGGTGCACATGACCAGAAAATGAAGGCTTGCATGCGGGTTTCGTCAAGACGGGGAACCGCGAGAAGAGATTAATATGTAAGCTTTGCGGCTAAGCTGGATCCAGGGGAGGGTGCTTTGTGCCCAGGGAGGGTTACATGTAAGGAGAGAGGGGCTGGCCTTTTCATTCACCAAAACATGTCCCGAGGAGCGCCCGCTCGCCATTGTGCGAGTCGACATGAGGGCGGTTGTTTCATTAATTACACATTAGCCATTGGGCCGCAAGGTGGGAGGTACGGTGGGGAAAATACAGATGTGCTGGCGAGGGCAGAGAACGGGAAAACACATTGATCTCATCCAAAGGATTTTCATCTAAAATGAGGCCATGCGGGCTTGGAAAAGGAGGCACTTTTTGGCCGTCCTGAACCTTATCCCAGTAAAATGCTTGGTGGTCTTGCATTGTCTCCCTCTAAGTCTCTGCTAAGCAGCCATTGTCACAGGCACTTCAGAAGAGACATCACAGCAGCTTGATGAGGCATTGCTGCTCCTTCTGCCCACCAGCACCAGCTCTCACACAC
Organism: Meda fulgida; assembly: GCA_030578275.1. Taxonomy (NCBI): domain Eukaryota; kingdom Metazoa; phylum Chordata; class Actinopteri; order Cypriniformes; family Leuciscidae; genus Meda; species Meda fulgida. The sequence continues at coordinate 31,989,163 of CM060628.1, forward strand.
TAGACAATAAAGCTGAAAAGAGCCCAGGCTTGTACCCTGAGAGGCTGCATCAGGCTTCGTCTCATTGTGCTCATTCTCCATGCTGGCTCGCCAATCCTGCAAACCTCTGCTGCTTTATGACCTACTCTGGATAACTGTCATTCATCTGGGACGGCCCTCTCCAGCCCCCTGGTAACCCAGTAAAACCAGTGGGAGGATCACTGCTTTATGAGAGCTTGCCTAAATGTAGCCCTGGATTGTCTTCCATTAGAGCGTCCCTCCCATCCATCAACAACGCCCAACAAGAGCCAAAACGAGACTGCTACTTTTCTTATTTCAATTAAGCAACAGATGTAGGGTCTTGTCCCAGTTGGATCATGAAGAGAATCAGCAGTCTTGTGGACTGAACAGAGAAAAAAGGCTTGTCACTCACAGAATGGCTTGACAGAACACACAAAGCAGAATATCTGTACCTTTTTACCGTAAAACAAGGATGTCCAAACCTACTCGTGGAGGTCCACTCTCTCCCAAAAGCATTGTTAGACAACTATGGTTGCACGTTCTAGCACTACAAATATAGCTCAGCGATTTGAAATCTTCCCGAGACCATATCCAGGTGAAAAAGGGTGCAAAAGTTATAATGTTGATGATTATGGCTTACAGATTGTGAAAACCCCAAATTCAGAATCTCAGAAAATTAGAATATTACATGAAATCAATTAAAAAAAGGATTTTAAATACAGAAATGTCGGCCCTCTGAAAAGTATAATCATGCATATAGTTATATACACTAGATATAATAGTTTCATCTTTTAATTTGAATTACTGAAATACACTAAATTTTGCACGATATTCTAATTTTTCGAGTTTCACCTGTAGTTCCAACGAACATTCGTAGACTGCATCGCAAACTTCTATGACGTGGACTTAAATGAGATTTAATCATGCTTTTGAGCACAATTTTGAGTGCCTGAAAATTTGAAAACGGGTTTCTAAGTGTACGTTTTTGAAAAGGTCTCCTTGTAAACAACAAGAACGTGAATCTCTGAAGACGGTGACGTCATGCACATGCGTATCACGCGTTCAGCCTATAGTGTTTCATCGCCATCTACTGGCCTGGCAGAAGAATAGGGCGTTTTTGGACGTTTTCATGGATCTGTGTGAACGGGGATCCTTTTGACAATGATGTCGTGTGTACGCGGGAAACTCAATGGAAAAACTTCTGTTTTAAGCGTATCGTTGTTGTGTAAATGTATCCTAAATGAACCACACATATAGCCTATACAATAGTGAAGTGTGCAACAATTCAACAACTTTTCTGTCGTTTCATGTGAAAATGAACAATCTGACAATGATTGCAATCTTGTTTTGATTAATTAGCATTAGTTATTACTCCACCACCTGGGCATGCCATCATTAATAACAGTCCTATGCTGAACTGATGGAGGCGCGACTATCGTATATGGTTTCAGGTGTGATAGCTAGTTCATTTCTCCAACAGTGTATCGTACTATCGTAACAAAGCAGCGAAATATTTTTGTCCGATTGCACGACCAGACTAATAGCTTCCTCATAACTTTTCCCCAGTCTCCCACAGTCTCCACAGAAATGCTGATGTGTGATTTTATAGCGATGTAAACCTTTTCAAGCCCCCCGATGAAGCAGAAGGCCTTAAGGTCAGCCTTGAGTAAACTCTGAGTGTTGGTGGCCAAGCTTCACCTCTTACCCTCTCATGTCTTTCCCAATGAAAAGCCCTTTTTATTACACTCATCCATGAGACATTCATAGGGACTCTTTGATGTAAGTGGTCAGGAGCGCAGAAGTATATTTCACTTTAATCGCCATCAAATAGCTTTGAGAAATGTATTGTAGTAATGTGTTTTGTGTGAGGCTGGGCGATATATGAAATATTCAGGATATAATCGTGATGATTTTGCTTAAATAAAAACAAGCAAAATAAAAATGTATTTTTACTTTAAGTTCCCAAAAGAACATCTCATTATCACTTTCTGTTTTCATTACAGCGTTAAGAAAGACGATGTTAGAGTTATTCAAATTTAGCTCAGTTTAAAACTGATCATTTTGTATTGTCAAAAGTGGGCATGTCTCCATATGGCATTTTTCTTATAATAAGGTAATTATTGATGTTTATGCATTTTGTTAACACAAAATCTGTTCTGTTCATTAAGGGAAAACCAATGTGAAAAATGTCTTGCTTTTTAACTCGATTTTTGTTGTATTATGACATTAAACATTTTCAAAGGCAGAATAGTCAAAATGGTCTTTAAGGACAAACACATAAATATATGCATAGAAAAGGCTGAAAAATATTGCAATAAAATTTCTTTAGCTGCTGTATATTGAACAGCTCTAATTTTATGAATGGGTGTTGATTTATCGAACGAAATGCCATTGCTTTCTCTTGCATTTCCAGCTAGGTGAACAAAGATCACTCGCAGTGCAGTCTTTAGATGTAATGAATGCTCCAGTCATATATATATATATATATATGGTGCATGTGTATCTCCATCTGCAGTCTTGCATATTTCCGTGTGTTTCGTCTCTCTCTCTCTCTCTCTCACTCAGCTCATTAGCACTCACTAGTCAAGGGCCATTAGCTTTCAGGTAGTGCAGTAGGGAGGTGAAGGCCAGCGTGAAGTTAAACTAACACTTATCTAATTACCCACAAACGGCAAACAAAGTGGATTCCTTCTGCTTGATTGCTCTAATCTGACAATGTACTTATAAATCACACAATGTGTCTCACACATATCCAGTTAGATGAAATACTTATACTAAAGATTAAAGATGAAATTGTTGTGACCATTTACTCATCATAATGCCATTAAAACTGTATATTTATTTGTTTTTGAGACAGTCTGCTAGTGTAGGGTTATTTATACTGCCTAGCTCCTAAAAGACACCATAAAAGTCCTTGAAAATAGTCATGACTTCATGATAGATTTATGTGAAGAAACGTTGGTCATTATACACTGATTTAAAACCTATTAACCAACGTTTTTTGACATCAGCAACATCAAGCCAAACGTGACATCACACAGTTTTAATGAACAAGAGCATATTAAACTATCAAATGCAAACGAGAAGAAGATATTCGGTGAAAAAGGTCCAGTTCGTCTTGAAACCTATTGAATGGCTTCCAAAGACTTCATAATTCTTTTATGGTGATTTTTTTTAATCACAATTTGTGATTCCGCATTTGTGATATGGAAAAGTTTTTATAAAACGTCATTTTCTTTTTGATTGAAGAAATACACCATTTTGTAGCAAGAAAAGGACAAAATGTCAATAAAATAATTTTTGGGTGAATGATTCCATAAAAACGAACAGATTTGATATTTCACATCTTTTTTGGGGGGGGGGGGGGGGTATTAAGAAAGATTTGAGTTGTTCATTTGAAATTCAAATAATTTTTACTACTTGACACTATTTTATTATATAATCAAAAGCATTTCATGGAGGAACTGCAGTCCATAGTCCACTTGATCCAGTAATACCAACACTTTCTCTTCTATTCTATTTTTTATAATATAAAATGATAAATAATAACATGTACTGCGTTAGATTAACTGAGAAGGGTCATAGTACTTGCATATTGTTGTCCTTCTGTTAGTTGCAGCTTCTATTGTTCTCATTTGTAAGTTGCTTTGGATAAAATAAATGTAAATAATGTTAAATCAATAAGCATATCTAGTTTTATCCCCCTTTTTCCCCTCACGACAATTAATGTGAGAAAAAACAATGTCATGAGATCACGTGTGGTGCATGATAATCGTAATACCATCTTGACGTTCCACGGTTTAAATCTTGCAGTGTGTGCATGTGTGAGATTTGAGAGAAGACAATCTGTCAAGATAAGTAAATAAATGCAGCAACCATTAGGATAAAAATAAACCTTTTCCATGTTTCTCCCCACGAAGAAGGCCTGGAGTCAATTATTCCTTACTCAAAATATTTGTTAAAGACCGGACAAAAATCAACCAATTATACAAGCAATTAAAGTGTATAATTAGCATCAACAATTTGAATTCTTAAAGAAGCAAAGAGGTTCTGAAAGGGCCATCAAAACCCTTGTGCTGCAAATGACAGTAAAGCCATTTAGAGTTGGGAAAAGAGCTGTTTTCTCAGGAGAAGCAGCAAGTATAGAGTCATTTGGAGGTATTGAGGGGGCCGTGATGCTCTCCACCCCTCTCACACGCAGCTGCAGACAGGGTGTCAGAGCCTCGCGGGCCCCGGGGTCTGTGCGCAGGAGGCGGATCCCCGTGTGTCTCAGCCCATCAGCTAACGGAGGAAGCTAATTGTGTTGGTTGTAAAGCCACCTGTCACGCCAGCCTTATTTCCATAGTAATAGGACGAGCACGGACAGCATGGCTCACACACACACACACACACACTGCAATGAAAACAACATCTACAAATGCTGAGCTTGTCAGCCAGATCCAAAATAGCTGTAATTAAACCAAACAATACAACCGTCAGATTCAACAAGGATAAACAGAGCACACGTTGCCAAGTCAGCATAAAACGGAGGATTTCGTCTCCATCAGATCTTGTTTTCTACTGACTCTGACTGTTACTGACTTCAGCACAAGTTTGGCCAACAACAGCAGGAAAGCGAAGGGCAGTTTAATACGCCATCTGTGTGTCTCAGGACTGGCAGAGCGCAGGCTTCTTCCGTGATGGATGCTACTCAACACATGGACACCTCACTTCATTTCAACAAACTATTTGGTATCTCAATAATAATGTATTTGCTCTAAAGTGGCCTAAACGTGTGGTTTTTTTTTCAATAAGAGGAATAATAATTAGTCAAGTAATAAATGTTAAAAAAAGAGAAAACCCATGCACATTCTCCACACTTGTTAACACTACATACAATTTAAAAATAAAAAATGCAATACTTAAGTTCAAAATGTATAGCTTGAGGTTGGTAATATATATATACACTGTATATATATATATATATATACATACAGACGAAACTCGTGCATATCGTGCAAAACTTTGTGTATTTCAGTAATTCAAACTAAAAGGTGAAACTGATATATTTAGTTTATATATATAACTATATACAAATGCATGATTATATTTTTCTGAGATTTTGAATTTGGCTTTTCATAAGCTGTAAGCCATAATCATCCAAATTATAACTTTTGCACGATATTCTAATTTTTCAAGTTTCACCTGTGTGTATATATATATATATATATATAAAGGCTGCATTTAGTTCATCATGAATACAGTTAAAAACAGTAATATTGTGAAATATTTGTCAAATTTAAAAGGTAACTGTAAAGTGGGCAGTTTAAGTGTGCTTGTACTTTGCTCAATGGGTTTACACTTTCAGAGCATGACAATGGTCTTTAATTAAAGAGAAACTTTCTTTAAATGATAAAATAATTTTGGTCGATGCAATGACGACACTGGTGGGTGTGGCCATACGATTTAATTTTTTATCTAAATGATAAGGTTGCTCACTAAATGTAAACAAATACTATTGTGATAGTGCCTGTTTTGTATGTTACTACAGTTAACAGGAAATAAAATGCAAAGAATAACATGTTAAAAACACTTGCTGTTTAAATATTGCTGGCCCACTTTGGTTGAATGTGTTAGATAAAGTGGACCCGTGGGATTCAGGTAAAGTGGGCGAACTTTAACCTTTAGTAATTATTTTCAAATTCATTAAATTAATTAACATTCATCGATTACTTTATAGTTGACATGTATAATCTACTTTTTAGAAAACAGAAGTGAGTGTGCTGTTAGGAATTGAACTCAGGAAATAAAGAGAATAAGATGAGGCATTACGCTCAATCTGTGGAGTGAAGAAAGAATGAGAGGAGAAAAATGTAAATGTAGAATATAAAGCTCTAAAATATAGACATTTAAGTTTATTTAAAGTGTTTAGAGATTTATATAATTTTTTACAACATGGTTACCATTTTAAATGTTCCACTTATTGAATTGTTGTCAGCCTATTTGTTGTTGCATGTGTTATAGTCCCATTTTTAATATGTTGTAGAGTTCATTTTCTGATAGTATTCTGATATTCAGATTTCATCAAATTTAATGTCAACACAACATTAACTATTAGTTGTTTTGAATTTTACACATGCTTTGAGTGAACTGATGAATTGCTTTTAGGTTTGTTAAATATGTTGTTGAATATGTTTGTTTGATAAATCATTTTGTTTTAATTAATATACAGCATATTTTTGATAAATCAGGGATGGCCCTTTAGCTGAAAAGAAATTTGTCGTGAGAGCATGACCTCAAAATACTTATTGGTATATACCTTGCAAATAACACATTCAAACTGAAATATTATAGCTGGACCTTAAAGTTAACAAAAGTAATAAAGAAAAGAAAAAACATTAAGGCTAGGTATCTAAATGACACATTTAAGAAAAAGTGCCCCACTTTACCTGCATTCGCTCTAATGTATTCCTGTGATCAGAGCTGAATGTCCAGCATCATTACTCCAGTCTTCAGTGTCACTCGACCCTTCAGAAATCACTCTAATATGATGATTTACTCAAAATATTTTTGATTGTTATCGATGTTATGCTGCTTAATATTCTTGAGTTTTTTCAGGATTCTTTTGAAACATTATAATTGTCTTTACTGTCACATTTGATTGATTTAATGCATCCTTGTACAATAAAGAATAATTCCTTAAAAAAAAAAATCTCTCTGACCCCAGACTTTTAAACAATAGTGTATATTTTACTAAAATTATATTTGAATGATGGTGTAAACTAATTTTAAAATCGATTAATTGACTGCCAGTTTGAATTGATTGATGGGAATTCGTTGAACTGAGCTTTTGCTACTGTAGTGTATATCAGAAACGCTGTCGTGGTTGTAGTGAAGGCTTTTTCTGAAACATTTATTTAAGCAAACACAACAAAAGTGTATCCAGTCAGAATCAGAATACTCCAGACACGGGCAAAAACAGACCTGGAACAAACACACACACAACATCCATCAAGAACAACAGCAGACGAAGAGCAGGAAACACTGGGTGTCAAAGAAACACACAAGACAAGGAACAGGTGTGGGTAATTGGGTGAGTGTAACTATGGAAACAAAGAAAACAGCAGGAACCAAAATACACTTCAAAATAAGAGTCCTTAAACAGAAGACGGGGAAACGAGACAGGAACTGTTAACAGTGATTCTCTTAAAAGACTGCAAAACTATTGCAAGTCTTTAGGACACATTGAGGCCAAATAAAAGCACATCCAAATCCTTGGATATTGTCATTGTGAGGATATATGACTCAATAAGTCATTACAAAATAATTTCACCATTTGCAAATTCATGTCCTGTTGATTGGCTTCAGTTTCATGTCCTTGCAGTTGAGATTCAATATCACCTAAATATCCGCTTAAATAGGCCTATTTCACTGGTTTACTGTACAGCAGCCATGCAGCAAAACATAAGAAAAAATGAATTGATACTTAATAATAAATCTTCTGGGCTTGTCAATAAGAGGTTAGGACATGTTCCCATTGTCCTCCTTTTATATTACAGTATTGACTGAGACAGACACACTTGGGACAGACTGATAAATATAAAGAAGTCCAAACTTTCGGAGCTCTTTATTGTAAGCAATATGATTATGCCATGTAGCTGTGTATTTAATTTGCCAACAGTCCAAATAGCTTTTTCCCCCATATTTCTATTTGTACGCATTTAAAATGCTAATGCCCACTTTATTACATGCTCTATCAAATGCAAATGTTTTGTTTTACTGCAGTAAAGTTGGGCTGACAAAGGCATTAGCATATCTTATGCCTCTCTCCTTAGCATGCGCTGGCGTGGAAATGCTATAAATTACTTTAACAGACGCATTAGATAAACAAGCCCAAATGATGTCCCGTTAAGACCTGCAGGAAGGTTGTTTGGGCAAATGAAGGTGTCTGGCTTTGCTAGCATATGGCGCACCAATTTCATCAAATCAACACCGTCTGAACATTAGCTGGAAGTGTCAGGCGAGGCTGGAGCCGTCTAACAGTCGTCGTTTTAATAACACTTTATGACAATGGATGAATCAGAAACTTCAAGAAGCTTAAAAACAACTTTTAATTGCGAGTGTTGATGGATACAGTGGTATTAGAATGATGTATAATTTCTGAAGGACTCAAAATCAGCTTTGAGGACTTACTTGACTTGATGAAACATTACTTTATACATTTAAACAATAATATTTGAGTTGTTTTAAAAAAAATGAATGTATGTTACTTCAGTTTAATGATTTTGCTTAAACATTTTTGAAAGTACTGATTTTTTTTTAAATCTTTTCTCCAAAACATTGTCACTTTAAAAAAAATAATTTAATAATAATTTAATAATAATAAGAGTTGTACAGTAGGTAATATAATTTGTAATGTTAAAGAGGACCTATTATGCCCTTTTACAAAGTCTTGATTTTGTTTTTGGCCTCTGAACAAAAAAACACATTATTTCCTCATATTCTCCATTGTTGCGGCTCCTCTCTTCCCAGTCTGTCAGTAACTCTGTTTACTTCCTGTCTCTATGAAGCCCCTCCTTCTGAAAAGCACACTGTGCTCTGATTGGTCGGCTGGATCAGTGTGTTGTGATTGGTCGAGCACTTCGAGCGTGTTTGGGAAATGTGCCGCCCCTTCCCATAACCACCAGTTTAACACACTACTAACTAACTCCACCAGGCCCCGCCCCTTTATTCTGCGTATGAATTATATAAATGAGGAATATTGTGACGTGTTCCCGGAAGAAACTCAAGACTACAATGGAGGCGTTTCAGGAGTTCAGAAACACTGACTCTGATATAGAGAAGAACTGGAGCTTTTTCATCCTCAAACTGCAACATTACGCACTAAAGACAGATGAACATGGGGAAAAGCACTTTTAAAAGTAACTTTACCAACACTGGTAAGATCGCTCACATTTATGAACTGATGGCGACATTGGAAAAGTGCTGCTTTTACTGCTTATTAGGAAGACAACGATGCATATGACCCACTGTAATTTTTAGGACACCATCCATCCGTTCTTTATGGAGGCCTGAACATCCTCCGTCCTACTTCACACCCATCATGAGCTGTAGGAAAACCTCAGTCCCAAACAGATGGCCAGCAGTCTCTGAGGACACGCGGATTCATGGCTGCTGTCCCGTCCCCTGCTGACACACACACACACACACACACACACACACACACACACACACACTCTCTGCTGTAGTGCCTGGCAGATTGCAGCACAGGACCCCCCAATCCTCCCCATCTGCACCTAAAGACCCACATGCCCTGACAATGAGGTGGCCATGTCCCTGCCTGCACACAAGCAGAGGGGCCAGGAGACCCGAGGAGGGGGAACACATTAACAAGCTATAATCTCAAACGCCTAATCCATAATGCATTGTCTGGGCCAATTTACATGGTGTGGAAACCTTCGGGGAGAGAGAGCCATCCATCACATTACTTTATTAGCTTTCCACCCTGCCTTACTCAGGCCAGCAAAAGACTTTCCTTTTTTTGTTAGGACCTGTTTTGTGCTTGTAAGGAGCACAACTGGCCCCATAAAGAACGTTATAAATGAGGTTGTAAAAAAAAATTATAAATTGCATGTACAAGAGTTTCAGCACGACAAAACATATACTGTAAAAAAAACGTTTTCAATCTTTCTACTTCAGTATTTTTACAGTTAATTTGATTCTTTGTGAAATGTTTGTGAAAATTAGCACTTTTTGAATGAAAAGAATTCTACACAAAATTGTCTTCAGTGCATGTGAACGCAAATGCTTTGGTAACACTTTAAAATAAGGTCTCCTTTGTTAACATTAGTTTATGTATTTACTAACATTAATTTACTAACATTTGTTACAGTATATAAACCTGTGTTAATTCAAGTTAAAATAAAATACAGTTGTTCATTGTTTGTTCAAGGTGCATTACCTAATGTTACAGTTTTTTTCGATCGCTAAACGACAGTGAGCACAACTGGAGCTACATGTGCAAAACTCTAACTACAGTCTCCACTACCAACAGTCCCCAGAGCTAAACAGTTCACATCACCTGCACAACTCACTCCAAGCAACACAACTCTTAACACATGCTCAACACAGGCTCAGTGCAGCTAAACACTATACACAACCCTCACTGAGATAACACACACTCAGAACACACCGAGAGGAAAAACACTAGCATCAAACACCAATACAGAAAATACTAACTTTTCATCTTTACAGTTTGAACAATTTCACTGACTTCATAGAAAATAATATTTTCTTCAATGAAAAGATTGACATTCTTTCACATGATTTATTTAAATTTTTAGAACATAATTCTTTAAGGTAAATGAAAATTAGCAGTTTGCTTCAATAGTCTGTAGTACTGTAATTTACGGAATTACAGTAATGAGAAAAAAGGTAGAAACTAAAAGTACATACTGTAATTCGAACAAATAATTGAGGGGCTAATCCTCCTCTATCTAGCATCAGGCCACAGGTTTTCGTCAACATCACATCTGATGTTCTCTCTGGCCATGCACCTGGGGAAGACCCTTCTGGAGTGCCTTATCCACCCTGGCAGTCCTCTGGACTCGTGGCCTCACATCCGGCACGCACGGCTTCCAAAGGAGACATTTGGTCATGTGGGTGGTGATCAAACACTTTCCACCTCCAGGCAGAGAAAAACTCCTCTATTGGGTTGAGGAAGGGTGAATATGCAGGCAGGTACAAAACCATAAATCTGTGATGTGCTGCAAACCAATCTGTGACAGCTGCAGAGTGGTGAAAAGCAACGTTATCGCAAACTATGACAAAAACTTCCTGGCTCCCCTTGTTCTGCTGGCACTAGCTGAGCATAGAGCTCTTCTAGGAAAGCTATAAGCCTTTCTGTGTTGTATGAGCCAATGAGTGGTGTGTTGAGAAGCAAACCATCATTGGCCATTTCAGCACACATGGTGATATTTCCCCCCTTTGGCCTGGAACCTCCACAGTGGCCCTTTGACCTATAGCAGTCCTTCCTCTGCGCCGGGTTTTGGCAAGGTTAAATCCAGCTTCATCGATAAATACAAATGAATGTGGTGTTTCCAGTGCTTCCACCTCCATTACTCTCTGAAAAACAGTAAGTGCACAGTTTACGTAACTGTATTAATGCTAGTGTTTTTTTTTTACTGTAAATATTTTTACTGTAATAGCTGTGTATGTAACCTCAGACGTCTTACCTGGACATATTGGCATCTTTGCTCTTTTACCCGTTCACTGTTTCTCTCGAACGGTACAGTGTACAACTGTTTCATTGTAACTTGGTGTTTCTGTAGGACTCGACCAATAGTTGTGCTGACAGAATTAACATTTTCAAATATATCATTATCAGCCAGCACTCTATCTTGAATCTCCCGCAGTTTTATCGCATTGTTGACAACAACCATGTCAACAATAGCATTTTCCTGCGCATCTGAAAATATTTTTGCTCTTCCTCCTGTTGGGGGCAGCCTTTGGGTCCTGTTATAAAAATATATTTTACAGTCAAACTTACTGTATTATATATCTGTGTAAATATTCTATAATTGCAATACAAAATAATTTCCTGTAATGTTTTTATTTATTGTAAGGATGTAACTCTCACCTGTTTGTACGATGGAAAATGCGTATTACAGATGCCACTGTGGATCTTTGCAGATTGGGTTGCACCCTCAACCCTGCCTCTCTCAATGAGAGATGGTTCACGACATGGTCTATAAGTGTAGCCCTTATTTCATCTGAAATAACAGCTCTTTGTCTTCTTTGTCTCCCTCCACGAACCCGTCTTCCTTGTTCCATTTCCAAAATTAGTCTTTCTGAGCTCTACCTTATATATTTGTGTGTGTTCACTAACAAGTCTAAAACAAGACACCTGCTTAGCCTTTCAGCTGAAATAGCAATCAGCAGTGTTTGAAAGGCACAAGGCTGAAATCTGTTCTGCTTTGAATGTGTGGTTCACAGTTTTGACAGCAGTGTGTTAGCATTTGAACAAAGTGCTGTAAATCCACAGTGTTGTGCAGGTTGTGGTTAAAGTCATGGGATAAGTGTGTAGAGTTTTGAAAACGGTGTTCAAGCCATGAAAAACGAACTAGAGTTTGGTCCACATGAACTGCTGCTGTGCAGACTGTAGTTAGAGTTCACACATGTAGCTCCAGTTGTGCTCACTGTCGTTTAGCGATCGAAAAAAAAACTGTAACAAATACAACTTTTTAATAACATTAGTAAATGTTGAAATTAACATTAAGATTAATAAATGCTGTAGAAGTATTGTTCATTATTAGTTCATTTAGGCCTTATTGTAAATTAAACAATAGCAAAACGTACGTCTTGCTTTCTCAGTGACGGGCGCTGATGTTTGATCAATAGTATTTTTATTAAAGGTACATTATGTAACTTTTGACCCTCTAGTGGTAAAAATCACAACTACAGGGATTTTGCAGAAGAACATTGTTTTACAGTTTGGTTGCCGTTTTAACAAATTCACATTTTTGTAGTTTACACAATAACTGTATTGGTTTAACAAAACCTGTTTTCAAAAGTTTGCGTTTTCAGGCCGTTGTCGTGTAAATTAATGCATGAAAAAGAGAAAAAGTTTGAAGTTGTAAACGCGGTCATGTAAACGGCACACAGCAAACTAACACACACAGCAAACTAACAAACTAACACACACAGCAAACTAACACACACAGCAAACTAACACACACAGCAAACTAACACACACCGCAAACTAACACACACCGCAAACTAACACACACAGCAAACTAACACACACAGCAAACTAACAAACTAACACACACAGCAAACTAACACACACCGCAAACTAACACACACCGCAAACTAACACACACCGCAAACTAACACACACCGCAAACTAACACACACCGCAAACTAACACACACCGCAAACTAACACACACAGCAAACTAACAAACTAACACACACAGCAAACTAACACACACCGCAAACTAACACACACCGCAAACTAACACACACAGCAAACTAACACACACAGCAATCTAACACACACCGCAAACTAACACACACAGCAAACTAACACACACAGCAAACTAACAAACTAACACACACAGCAAACTAACACACACAGCAAACTAACAAACTAACACACACCGCAAACTAACACACACAGCAAACTAACAAACTAACACACACAGCAAACTAACACACACCGCAAACTAACACACACCGCAAACTAACACACACAGCAAACTAACACACACCGCAAACTAACACACACAGCAAACTAACACACACCGCAAACTAACACACACAGCAAACTAACACACAGCAAACTAACACACACAGCAAACTAACAAACTAACACACACCGCAAACTAACACACACAGCAAACTAACACACACAGCAAACTAACACACACAGCAAACTAACACACACAGCAAACTAACAAACTAACACACACAGCAAACTAACACACAGAGCAAACTAACACACACAGCAAACTAACACACAGCAAACTAACACACAGCAAACTAACACACACAGTAAACTAACACACAGCAAACTAACACACACAGCAAACTAACACACACAGCAAACTAACACACACAGCAAACTAACACACACAGCAAACTAACACACAGCAAACTAACACACAGCAAACTAACACACAGCAAACTAACACACAGCAAACTAACACACAGCAAACTAACACACAGCAAACTAACACACACAGTAAACTAACACACACAGCAAACTAACACACACAGTAAACTAACACACAGCAAACTAACACACACAGCAAACTAACACACACAGCAAACTAACACACACAGTAAACTAACACACAGCAAACTAACACACACAGCAAACTAACACACACAGTAAACTAACACACAGCAAACTAACACACACAGCAAACTAACACACACAGCAAACTAACACACACAGCAAACTAACACACACAGTAAACTAACACACAGCAAACTAACACACACAGCAAACTAACACACACAGCAAACTAACACACACAGCAAACTAACACACACAGCAAACTAACACACAGCAAACTAACACACAGCAAACTAACACACACAGCAAACTAACACACACAGCAAACTAACACACACAGCAAACTAACACACACCGCAAACTAACACACAGCAAACTAACACACACAGCAAACTAACACACACAGCAAACTAACACACAGCAAACTAACACACACAGCAAACTAACACACACCGCAAACTAACACACAGCAAACTAACACACACAGCAAACTAACACACACAGCAAACTAACACACAGCAAACTAACACACACAGCAAACTAACACACACAGCAAACTAACACACACAGCAAACTAACACACACAGCAAACTAACACACACAGCAAACCCACCGCAAACAGAAACAAACCCAAACTGCCTCTTACAGAAACACAAGCAATTTCTTTTAACTAAAGTTAACAAATGTTAATAAATCCTGTAGCAAAAGTCTTGTTCATGGTTTGTTGGTGTTTAGCTTTAATTAATGGGACCTCATTGTAAAGTGTAACCTACTTTGTCAGGCTCTGTCGGCCCCATAAAGAGTTTAAAACGGATTCATTGTAAGGTTGTAAAAACGAAATGAATTGCACATACAGAACATGGTGAGTTAGAGGGAGGTGTAGAGTAAAAACTGCTGAGGAATAAGCCAAATCGTTCTCAACAAGAGCAGTCCAAATGAATTCCCCTGTGAATCAATCAAATCAGCAGCGATGATGAGTGTCTGCGCGTGTGTGTGTGTGTGGGGTCAATGGACGGCTTGTTACATGAACCTGTGATCATGCGTTGACTACTAAACAGTCTGTGGTGAGAGGCTGTGACAGATGAGAGCGTCTAATTACCTTCAAGTTTTGTCGGTCCAGTTATTCTGAAAGAACTACGAAAGATTCAAACGCAGATACACATGTCAGGATTGTTCTGCCAATCACAATTTGGTAACAATAGAGATGAAACATTTTGGCTCAGTATTTAAATAGGGGTGGTCGATATGAACAAAATCTTATATCATGATATGAGTCATTTTATTTCACGATAACAATATAGATTAAGATATAGTTATTTTTGCTCTAAATAAGATATAATAATTATGATACTATTGAAATTGTATAATTCTTTTAACCATTTTCAATCTTACAAAAATCTATTACTAGCCCAAGTAAAAAAGAAAACAATGATAAAATAAGAACAACTAAACTAAAACAAACTAAAATAGAACAAAGAAACAAATGAAATGAAAAACTCAACATGATCTCGTGAAAATGCGTATCTATAGCACGAAATTGATGAAAAATACACAAAAAAAGAGTTTTTACGTGCATATGATACGTACTGTACACCCCTCGGGTGGGATTAGTGGTGTGGAGTGTGAGCGTATTACACGTCATAAAGTGTGTCTCATATGCATGTAAAAACTCTTTTTTTGTGTATAAATTGCACGATAAATACAATTCGTGCTATAGATAGACACTTTTCGGGCTGGAAAAACTTCAAGCACCAGAAATTAGAAATACTACATAAATTATATAAAGTATTATATAAAGTAATGAAATGTATAAAAAACTGCATAATCTTCACTGTGTAAATTAAGTCTATATCTATTCTTTTTAAAGTGAGACAAAAGTGATTCAGTCAAGAGCACAGAGATTTTTTGATTAACATTAATAACACAGACGCTGCAGGTTTATTAGGCTACTGTCACTTTAAGACTGGATGCACAGATCCAATACACTGTTACACATGCTTTCTTTCTCTACTGTTTACCTTCACTTAAGACATACATTACTGTGTTTACGAGGATACTTGCCAAGACGGGCCTTTTGACACATAAGTGTGTGTATTTAACCACTCAGTTCATTACTCATGCGCTCTCTTTCGCTGCTTATTGCATTTCAACAGTTTAAAATCACTTGTTTAAAAAAAAGAAGCCATTTTCAATGGTTAAAACACACAAACGATAAGCTTTCATGCCGCCGCAGCACATCAACGTCACACGAGTGTAACCGCGATAGAGACGACAGTCCAAAATCTCTACTGGTTAATCATTTACCCGTGTGTGAAATGATGTATTTCAGTAAAGTGCTTTACTGAGTGATAATATATAGTTACAGAGAATAAAGGTAAAGCCGGAGCCTTTCTGATCATTTGTCACTGCAATGTTTTAAAGTATGATCCAAATACAACATTTAATTATAACCAATAAAATGCATTATAATCTATCTGCTTTTAATTTATTATATGATTCAATTTTTGCAGTAGACTACGCCAAGTTTATGTATAATCTATAACAGATTACAGTAGTACAATAATCCCCCCCCCCCCGACATTAAAATGACTTTTCATCCAAAACTGGACATATTCTGTTGTCATTCACTCCCTCGTGCGTGTCCTTCTTCTCGAACACACAATGAGAGCAGAATGTTAGTGACTGACAATTCACTGCATCTTTGTTTCTCTGCGGTGACTGACTGAGGTGTTTCATAAATCACAACCATAAAGAAATGAGTCTTTCCCAATGCATATACTACAGATATTCCTGATTATTCTGCTGATGCACATTATTTACATTTTACAATGGAACTTTTGAAATAGTGGACAAAATAATATTGATCATCTTTAAGAAATTGCAATTTCAGTAACTTGTGAAGTGTATAAATTATTATTATTAATATGTTCTAAATGAGTCTGATTATTAATATTATTATTATTATTAAAAATGCAATTTCTCTTCACTACATGCAATACTTTTAACCCTTTTTTATTAGCACAAGGCAGAAATCAATCACAGGTATAATTATGAGTGTGTCTAGAAAACATTGACAACATCTATGCTCAAACTAGAGTAACATTTGCTTTTTTAACTTTACAGACAACAGCTAAAATACGTCTACATCTTTCACCGCTGATGGGACCATTATGTTAGTCATCGGAGCATTTCTCCTTTCTCAACCTCAAACATCTTCCTATTATGACAACGATAGCTTTGAAAAAGTGCCACTGTTATATTCTGTGCAGGACCATCATAATAATAATGCTCGTGATTTTTCACTTGCATGCCGTGACAGGACGTCTGGTGCCCACCGTGAGCATAAACCCACAAAAGTGCCCGTTTGTTTAATTGTTGCACATCTCTAAACACCTCACTAACTCACTGCCGCCCGCAACCCAGACTTTACCCACAATCCATCTCGGGAGTGAGGACAGCACACATCATGCGGGCAGCCACTGAGAAAGAGCTTTATAATTGCAATCATATATGTAGAGACGCTGCATTTGTGCCATACTGTACGATTAGCAAGACAAATAAGTAATAATTTGCTAATGACAACATTATGTTGAGTCAGTTTAGGGGCAATTAAAGTGAGTGATATTTACATATGCCTAATGAATCACCGTGCAGTGGCAGCTTCAGGAAACCTCATGAATATTCATCCATGCATGCGCCAGCCCCGCCGCAGTTTATAAACTGAATTATGGTTGATTTGCCCTTTTAAAAAATGAACATGGGCGCATCTCCCACAAGGAGCGAATGAACAATAAAGGCTGATTATAAAAATGTTTTAGTGGTAAACTGCCGGTGACGAGACCAAAGGCTCATTTTTATAGACTTCCCCGGCTTTCGTGCAACAAAAATAAAAGAATGAATAAATAAAAGCCATGCGTGCGGGTTCAGTTCGAGGCACTGGAGCAATCTGTGCTTTCTCCCTGTTCAACTGGTTGGCACCCATTAGTGAGGTCAACTAGATCAGCGAGAGCTCACCCAGCAATCAGCTCAGAACAGCGAAATCTGTGATTCTTCATCGTCTTTCAGCAGGTGCAGTGTTTGATATCCATACGCTGATGAGGCGCGTGTTCAGGGGGAGACAGCTTTCAATGCTCTGATTCTTCACTGCAAGTTCTGGATTTGCTAATTGGTCTCTATTAATTGCAAGATGTGCGTTTTGAATTGGGAAATGCAATTCCCTGGGTAGATTATTAATTGTAAATGCCAACATCTGCCGCCATGAAAGCGATGCGATCCTGCCCACTCTGACCTTTTGACCCTGATCTGTAATACTATGGAATTTTAAACATATAATAATTTGCAATTTACAATAATTTAAACATATATTTTAATGTTTGAGAAAGAAAAAGAAAAAAACGATAAAGAAAAATAACATTTGAATTATCATTTTACTGAAAAAACAATTCTTGAACATATTAAATATCTAATCATTTCTTTAATAGATTTTCATTTTAATTTTGCCACTTATAAAATGTTACAAAATATGTTTAAATGATATGTTAAATAGCAAATGTAAATTATATTTTTGAATTTTAATTAGCATTTTGCTCCAAACTTTGCACATTTGGTATGGAAAATGTTTAATAATACTGTGACTTCTACAATGAAGGCAGTTTTAAATATCCTCACCTTTCATGGGGAGTATAGTGGGATATTTTGAAGAATGATTTTTTTTTTTTTTTATTAAACAATCCTCTCAAATCAGGCTCCTCAATGTGATGGAAAACCTGGATACATCAGGGAATTTGCAAACTGTGATCCTGGAAAAATCATGGAAATAAATCATAATCGCCATGAAAAAAATACTTCTATTTTCAAATAATGCTGAGAAGGAAAATATTTCACTTCTTATAAATGAAGTCCTTAATTTTGAAGGACTGCAAAAGTCATGAAAAGGTGTGGGAACCCTGAACATACTAAGATAAATACACGTGTTTGCTCTACAGATAAACATTATATCACTCCAGGTTATTATGACCAGATATCCCACACTCTCAGAAATGATGCTCACACAAGCTGTCACTGTGTCCGTACCCTTTAAAAAGTACCATGTGTACCTTTAAGATACCAATGCACTCTTTTAGTGTGCCTTTTGAAAGGGCACTGTCCCAGTGACAGCTTTTCTGGAGTGTCTCCTAATATCTTACGCATGTTTCTAACCTAAACGTGCAGCACTTTCACTGACCTCTCATCTAAAGTTCCCACCATCTGCTTTCAGACCGGAAGAGAAGTCACATCACAGAGCATTGCTGACATCTTGTGGCTGAACGGACTGAGATTTCCATTCGCTGAAGGTGCACTGGCTAGCTTTACCAGTAAAGAAGTCAAAACTCTCCTAAAGATTAATACTTTATTCCCTGAAATACTACATGTGTCATGTCTTTTGAGATGAGTGTGTTTTAACCTAAACTCCATCCAGGTCACACGAGACCTATCGGGTTCTCCAAGTGTAATTTCCTATAAGACTGCAGGATCCTGTCTCCTCGGACCCTACAGAGTTTCTAAAGGCTGAAATAACTTTCAATGGGTATAGCCTATCTGGTGCCTGACAAAATCGTCAAATGTCATTTGATTTATTGCATTAATCTATCATGCTAAAACCGTGCCACCCATATTTTTTGCAAACATGAAACATACAATTCACTGCAGTTTTCAGCTGAAATGAACACTAGAAAAACAGCAACAACTTTTACTCAATTTCACACAAATTATGCTTACAGGGAGTCACGTTGCGGGCCACATTACCACCTCGGGTGTGCATTATTTTTTTAATAATTCAACGTTGCATCGTCAATTATTCCTTACTTGTAACCGACACTTTGCTTATTCATCTTATGTTGCAACGTTTCTTTCAGTTAATATGTGGGCACTTCCGATTCAATGGCCATTATAGTAGGGTAAATAACTGGATAAATGACAAAATACAGTAAATTGTCAAATAATTTGCCCTGCAATGTGTTTATGATTACAAAAATAAATGAAAATAATATGATACAAATTTTAAATAAATATTTATTTTAAATAACGGATGAGACCAGAAGCCTCGAACCAGTCAGGTAAGGTGAATCCTACAGAGCTGTTGAATACTTGATTCTGATTGGTTGACGAACGCTCTCTAATGTGTGCATTTATTTTCCAAGTAAAGCACAGTTTAAAGGGATAGTTCACCCCAAAATTATTCTGTCAGTAATTACTAACTCTCATGTTGTTCCAACCCCGTCAGACCTTCGTTCATCATCCGAACACAAATTAAGATATTTTTGATTAAATCTGAGAGCTGGATCACTCCTCCATAGGCTTCTGTGGGATTGAAACTTGCCGGTCCCGAAAAGTTATTAAAGAATAGCGCTTTTGGTTGAACATCACACCTCCAGCTTCGGCCCTACAGTACGACGTACGACACAGACGCGCCACGCAATTGTGAACAATCTCGAGGCCAAGAGAGAAAGAAATGACTACTTGAATAAAGTCGTTATTTTTGTTTGTTTTTTTGCGCACAAAAAGTATTCTCGTCGTTTGATAAACTTAAGATTGAGCCACTGTAGTCACTTGGACTATTTTAATGATCTCTTTAATAACTTTTCGGGCAAGTTTCAATCCCCTAGAAGCCTATGGAGGAGTGATCCAGCGCTCAGATTTAATCAAAAATATCTTAATTTGTGTTCCGCAGATAAACGAAAGTCTTATGGGGTTGGAACAACGTGAGGGTGAGTAAATACTGCCAGAATTATCATTTAGGGGTGAACTATCCCTTTAAGCAGGAGCGCGTTCAAGATCAAACCGGTGCACAACGGTTTGCTGTGGTTTCCGGGTTGAACGACATGTTTCCTGGAAACGGTGTGAAATGGTGTGCATCGGGGTTTGAGATGTTTTCTCTTGTTTGGTGGGTGTGTCAAAGAAGTCAGCCCAATCAGCAGCAACATGTATATAAAGCACGCGGTATTAAAGAGACAGCTCACACATATGGGTCCAAGTAAAGTAGTTTCCAAATGTGTCCGCTGACACTCGGTATGCAATCATTTAAGATATTAGAAGACATGTTTGAAGAGTTTTATGGTAAAAATATAGCATATCAACAGTGATCAGCAATAATGATAATATATTATCATATAATAATATAATATTCACAATAAATATAATAAGGTAATATACTAGATATTAACACAGTCTCGGAGGTGAGAAGTGGATTATCCTTCACCTGATATGGTTTTCTTTACATCCTGAAATGCGAGAAAAATGTTGTATCACAATCCTTAGGAACCACAGTTTCCACAATTCCCTGGAAAGGAAAAATGCGTGTATAGTAGGCTATGGGTTCTTCCAGGACCTCTCCGACCAAAAACCGCTCGTCCAATCGGCCGTTTCTCACACACCTGAGTAAAACTCAACCTGTCCGTGGCGCGGGCCATTACATCAAGCAACTCCCCATATGCGGGTCAGCCGGAGGGAGTAAGCTCAGTAGTTCACTATCATCAGTATCAGTCATTTCACTCTTCAAACGTCTGCCACAGGCTACAAACAAACAGCTCCTGGAGACAAAAAAGGTGATGACATGTAACACCATGTCTATACCGTACGTGACAGTGCCATCACACCGCAACAGCTTTCGGCTGCAAATCCATTTGTTTTTCATATTAGAAGTAGTGCGAGCACTTGAAGAATTTCAGAATTAGAAAAGAGCATCAGTTTTACTGTCAGGAATTATTGTTGTGTCGCACCACATCCAGTGTTGACAGCATCACTGATTATATCTGGGATATCCAGGGGCGTCAGACCCAAGGAGAGAGAGGGCCCTTGAAAAATCTGGAATATATTTTATGGATATCTTCATCTCCTAATTAAATTTCATAATGAATGTCAGATGAAATGTAAAGTTAGTGTATTGGCTGAATAATTTGGTTGATTGACTAAATTTTGTATACAAAAAAGTAAAGACTATCTAAGGTCTCACGGTCTCACCCCTTGCTAAAGCGTCACATGGTTTAGTCCATCTGCACGCATTTTGTTTATGTTTGTAAGAAAAAAATGAAGTTTATTACAGCATAGCAGTGGCAAGGTACACAAAGCACCTTGGGTTCACCGGCGTCAGAATAACCTTTTCTCCTGTTACAGTTTACAACTCTTAATGTAAATGAAGTTGAGACGCCCCATTGTCTGAGAAGGTTCTCTGTGTCCCACACCCATTCTACAATTAACTACCATTTGCTCAGGATGTGATTAACCCAAATGGTGAAGAAACAATAGAACTTCACTTCCTTCATCTCTGTGATAATTAAGCCGTTTTGGGGATGAGCTCATTCTAATATATATTTTGGAGTGGACTCTGGGTCGAGGCAGACTACAATTGAGCATCTGTGGAGATCAAACTTCCGCTGTAAAAATGTCTTTCTCAAAGAAAGACAAATCAGCCCACCAAAAAACAATGGAAAGAGAGGAGAAGGAAAGAAAACAAAATGAGGGGAAACAATTGGTAACTGACTTATTTTTAAAGACAGGTGAGCACAAGCTAGAACATGGGGGCCCATCAGGACTGCCTAAAAGTGTGTTAGGGCCCGGATTACGTGCTACGCCCCTGGGATATCTAATCAACCTCTCTCTCTCTCTCTCTCTCTCTCTCTCTCTCTCTCTCTCTCTCTCTCTCTCTCTCTCTCTCTCTCTCTCTCTCTCTCTCTCTCTCTCTCTCTCTCTCTCTCTCTCTCTCTCTCTCTCTCTCTCTCTCTCTCTCTCTCTCTCTCGCTCTCGCTCATATAACAGCATTAGCAAATAACTATCGGATCAAGCCTCAGTTCCTCCAGTCACTAGTTCTAAAATGACAGTTTGTAATTAGCGCTGGAGGCGTGGGATGAGATGCGTAAGAAACTAGGCCCACACACTAGCATTTTAAGGAAAAAAACTGAAAAATGTCTTGAGATAAAACATCAGAACAATGTCTTAAGTCATAATAGTACATGATTTGTAAATTAATACTTTGAAAGCTTCAAAACTGAGGCTAATCAAGCTAGAATGCTGAAGCAACTGTTTGTATATTTTGTATGGTTTAGGAGAGGGTTTAGTGTTATTTTCAAATGTGAAAACGTTAACCTTTTAGCGCCACTCACCTCACCTGACATTTCATTTCTGAACTGCCACAAACCAACGTAATAAAAACATCACCGCCTGCATCTGTCTCTGATTAACCTGAACACACTTGTACACACTCACTGATTACTTCACTTTAACCGTTTCGCGAAACGAGCAAGAAGCAACGTAATCATTTTGCAGAGACATGTTTCTCCAATGAGCCTGGGTTAGATTGACAGACATTACAAACGTTACCGACTAGCAAACAATTCTTTGGTATTTTTTATTATATAAATACATTTTTTTTTAAATTACAATATTATTCTATTTCATAATTATTGAAAATACAAATCATCTAAAGAGAATTAAATCCTCAATAAAACAGCAGTGCATGTGCAAAGCATCACAAAATGTGCAAAGCCCAAATTACAATCCTCAGAAAATTATTTTGTTCTGACTTTGTTTTTGTTTTTTATCATAATAATGTTTGTATTATGATTGATTCTGAAAGAAAGAATTTGGTGTTTGAAATATATGTAATAATTTTTCATACAATGTAATTGTATTATGTACAGTATTGGCCAAAAGTGATTTATGCCCTAGGAAAACCGACAGTGCCTTTATTCAAATATTATTAAAATTGTGTTAAAGATTTTGTTGCGCAGTTGTGCTTGGAGTTGATTGTTTTATTTGTAATGACAACGCAATAAAACATGCCAAATTGTACAGACATAATTTCTGGCCAGGCTGTCAGAAACGAGAGAGAACCAACAAAATAACTGATTATGTTGTAGTCAATGTTTGCTTTTTCCTGTGAGCTTTTTTGTTTTTCTATGCATTTTCCCATAGTAAAATAAACCTGTAGCTGTAGTTTCCCTTTTTTGCCAAATAATTGTGTGTGATTAATACCTTAACCAAATTAACTGTTTTTTCTTCCCTCATATTGAAAATATTTTCCTCATATTTTGATGGTTTAATGGTTTAACTTGTAGGGTCATTAAAAACAAATATCCCCTCCGGACATCACTTTTAGCCACAACTGTATACATTACTAATTATGCACAGCAGCTATTTGTGTTACATCTACAGTATAATGAAGCATTGAAAGTCTCGCTGTAGTCAATAATTGTATCCCTTAAAACTCGTCTTTGAGAATCAAAATGACATATTTAAATGTTTGTTCCTTGAATATAACTCGACACCCTTGCTATATTTAGTATGCGCGGTTCTATGAATATGCAAATGAGCCCCGCCTCCACTCACTCGTTGACGATCACACATTGTTCTGATTGGTTACAAGTGATTCAGAAACACCAGCGATATCAAACCGTTTCCTCGTCAACCAACAAGAGGAACGTCTGCGCTTCTCGTCCACTGACCACGATTCAGCCATTTCTTTTTTGGAAGTTTTTTTTCTTCAAGCAAGTCAAGCAAGTAATTTTAAAACAGGCGCTACAGCGGTGGCCGTTACTGGCTATTTAAATCTAGCGGGTTTGATGTCTCGCAAATACAATGACGCTGGTAGTGACGATTCTGTCTGTCTGACCAATCAGTGATCTACAGTGCTTCCACGTCACATTTTAGTATCGGTACGGCACGCTTGGAACCTCAACAGAGGTGGTACCATTTAAAGCGAGCCGTACCGTACCATGCAGTGGAAAAGCGCCAATATAAACAACATTTAAAGCTTGATTTTCACCACAGGGGGACATCAGAAAAATGCCTCTCTCAGTACAGAAAAGTGACGAATATCCTCATCTCCGAAAGCGCGACGCGAGGCATTAAAATGTCCGGGAAGGACATCATGCCTCTGCGATCCACTTTTGTCTGGACTGTGTACGACTTCAGCTCTGATTTCCCGGTCAACACAGAGGTATGAATGACAGCGATTCTCGCCTCCTCTTGATACGGAGCGTGCCTGTCTTTCCCTATGAAGACGTCATGACTCTGTCCAGGCCTCCAGAACGGGTACGTGACCGTTAGAGTCTCCAAGCGCTGCACGGTGAAGTACTCGACCGGGATGGGCTGGTCGTCGGCGGGTTTGCACTGGACCAGCGACAGGTGCCGGACCTCAGAGTTGTTGAGCAGGAGGGCCACATTCAGAGGCGAGGTGTACCACACCGTCAGATGCTTCTTGTGAACCGGACTGGGATTCTCGGCCCTTTGCAACACTGATGACTGATCCTTACAGTTGTTGCACTCGCTGGAGTTCATCTTCTCACAGAAGCCCGGATCCTGCGCACACGTGCACATGTACACGTTGCGCTCGGTCACGTAGGCCACCTTGAATTCGGAGCGCAGGACGGCAGGAGAGGCGAGCCACAGGATGCAGAACAACACTGCAAAACTCATCTGACTGCACAGGATCATCTCTGAAAGAGACTCTTTGAGACCTGCATGTGCGAGACGGAAGAATAGATCAAACTTTATTTATCCCCAAGAGGAAATGTAGACGTTACAACAGCATGAACAAGACAAAAACATCATATAAAACATCAAAAAAGAGACAAATTATGTAGGCAGACCAAGATATTTCATTAAATGTAAAAGAAAAAAGATTAATAAATAAATAAATACCCTAAATATAAGTATATGGGTAAATATGCTCTCCTAAAAAATAAAATGGGTCCCATGGGAGTGTCAATACTGAGATATACTGATATTAAAAAGTCTATCTGCTGTTGGAAGAAAGGACCTTCGGTAGAGCTTCTCCTTACAACAGTCTGTGAATGAGATATTGCTCTGCTCCAAAACCCAGTGCGCTGCCTTGTGTCTGCCGACGGAAAGCAGAGTCCTGA
Organism: Meda fulgida; assembly: GCA_030578275.1. Taxonomy (NCBI): domain Eukaryota; kingdom Metazoa; phylum Chordata; class Actinopteri; order Cypriniformes; family Leuciscidae; genus Meda; species Meda fulgida. Next base: position 32,014,839 of record CM060628.1, read on the forward strand.
CAAGTTACGATTTGCAGCTCTTCTTACAAGCACGCACGGGATATTTGACTTAGGCTATTGTTGATTTCAATAGAATCCAGTGTAAGCTAACCATGTGATACTTAAAGGCCCCCTGAAATCAAAATGTATGTTTTTTACCTTTTAGTATGAATATGTTAGCCTTAAGGTTTTGAATAAGCTGGTGTGTTCCAAAACAATGACAAAATTCACATCTAGGAACGTTTTAAGCATTCAAAACTTACAGTCTCTCACTTCATCACATCATCTCCTGTCCAATGAAATGCTCTCTAGAATCTAAAGCTCCGCCCCCTATGCTATAAATACCACCTGGCCGAAGCGACCGCACACGTCACAGAGCAATATGGCTTGGAGATGTGTGAGTTTTATTCTGTTTTCCAACTGTACGCGTTAGTTAAGAATGAAACGACACCTCTACTATTGAATTCAACGTATCATCAGCGCTTGGATTCGCTTCCATGGTGCTGTCAAGTACGATTCGCAGTCTGAGGTAAACTAAACACTATTGGCTATTTGAAAATGATGAGGAGCAATTCAAGATGTCCGCCTTAGCTTCTGTTTCAGTGAAAATCACGTCAACGCATCATTCCAAGGCCTTTAAGCATAAAAACATGTAGAAGAAATTAAAATACTGAGACACATTGGTCCATTTTGAATCAGAACTATTGATTTTAGTAATTAATCAATTCTATTGATAGTTCTCTGTTCTTACGCCATCTTGGATGATTATCACGGAGCTTGTTGCTATTCATTTCTCCAAAGACACTTTGAATTTGCCTTCAAGAAGGACTCTTAGAAGACATAATAGTTCTTCCTTTTGGAATCGTTCAGATTGTGCCTTACAAACTCAGTCTACACAGGAATGAGCCAATCCCCTTACCAGTGAAAGATCTGCAACCCACAGGGTGTTTCAGTGATGCGTGAACAAGAGTGGCGCTCTGATTGGTTAGTCAGCCTAGATGTAGAGAGGACAATAAAACAGGCTCAGTCCTCTGACAGTCTGATGTGCTGCCCACTTTCAGCAGTGCCATGCTGTTCATGAGCTGTCGTCTCAGCTGAAAAGAAACATGGTGAACAGTCTATCAGGTCACATCTGCAACTGACAACATAAAGTGGTCCACAATGACAAGTTTGTCCAGTTAAAGGTAGGCTAGGCAATTTCAGAGTGGCTAGCAATAGCAAGCTAGATTTGAAAGCATTAGATCCCACCCTCCCTTCAAAGCCATGCCTCCTCCAAAACACATGACTGCACACTCAGACTCAAGTCACATAACATTACAATAATAATGAACGTAAACAACTGACTGAGCTCTTACTCGTACCACCTGACTGCACGGGTTAACAATGATTGGATGAATGTTTTTTGGTCCTGAGACTTCCACAGAATATGCATGTCCATGTTTTAATATTTAGACCACTTCTATTATTGAGTGCTATCAGGATGTGAAGAGAGTTTCAACCAGAATAACAAAGAGTTTATGAAAAAAAATGCCTACCCTATTTTTAACCATGGAAATTAACGTGTTAAAATTCTGAAAATGAAGAAAGCATTTCATTCTACACTGTTTCTGCACTATAAGAAAAAAGGTTCAACTGGGTTCTATATAGAACTCTAGGGTTATTGACTCAATTTTAAAGAACTCTTTAAGCCAAAAAGGTTCTATAAGGAGAAATGTCTTAAATGATGGCATAACACTTTCATATTTAACGGTTATTGTTTTTGTTTTTTTTTCTCTAGTGATAAAGTATGTTTACAAGCTGTTTAATTCATAAAATTTGATTAAAAAATGAATTGAAACTAAATTAAGATCCATGATGGGAACGCCTAAGGTTCTATATATGAAGACAGAACCCAGTAAAGTTCTATTTAGAACCTTTTCTTCTATTGTCAGTGTATTTCTTCTATTGTCAGTGTATTTCTTCTATTGTCAACTGTATTTCCAGGCCAGTGTCTGGAAATAGAGCAGAAATTGCAATGACATTTTTTACATTAAATATTTAAAAAAATATAAAAAATAGACACAATTGTGCAAAAAAATGCACATTTTAAACAGTTCACAGACAGTTGCATCATCAGCATGTTTAAAACACTGTCTGTCTCTTACAGTTTTACATTCAAGTACTTACCCCTATCATCAAAACACACCTTTTTATCGGCGTTCTTTGGCAAGTTCAAACCTGAAGGTTGGATTCTATGAACTTGAGTCTCACACAAACTCCTCAGCACCAGTCGTGCTGCTTGGATTGGCCGGCTTCTTCCTCCAGGGATTTAAACTGTGCTTTAGTTTCTTGTTATGCAACAGAACCGTCCGGAGGTGACGTGCCGTTAGCAAACACTATTTATCCCGTCTGGTCCAGAACACATGCAGCTGTCCTCCATTTTCTCTCCTGAATAACACAGGGTGTGTCACACTTCACCAGCGAGTCCGAGCTGGTTCAGGATTTACTTCCCATCTCACCTTCTCAGACCGAGCAAACATGAAACTATTCATTCTCAACCAACTCCTTTACATCCTTTTCATAGCTCGGACTAAAGGGTCTACACAATGCACCCGTTCATAAAGCTTTTCAGTGGAGTCTTTCTCCTTATTGCAAAATGAAAGAATTCCTGGCAGCTTTGCATGTGATGATTCACTGTTTCCTCGAGTTAATCTAAGAAAACATCTGTCTTGTAAAATGATCATACCCTGTGTGTGTTGTTAAAGTGGTTATATTGTCTTATAGATAAACACTGTCCACATATGGCTTTTCTAACACTTACACATGACAGTTTACAGTAAGTCACATTTACAGAAAGAGAGAGTGAAAAGGAAGTACCTGCTCGAGTTTGTCATGTCCATCTCGCGGTCCACTCGTCTGAGGATCTCAGAGATCATTCATGGACTGTGGGGTTGGGCTTGCCGAATACACTGAGGTTGCCAAAGCCACAAGACTGTGTCCTCAGCATCTTGCTATGCATGAGCCGCTAAGCCAAGTAGGAAAATGTTAACTGGAACAATGTGAGGCAGTCAATAAAAAATATGAGGCAAGCGCATGACTCGACCATGACCATATAAAAGCCTGAGCGTGACGCTGGGAATCTGAGCACTGAATGATCCTGTAGGAAAGAACAATGTAAAAAAAATAAAAAGTTTAAAAATGTACAACAAGAGGATACCATTATTGTTGTGTACATACTGTATATACCGGGTGAATTATGTATATGTATATTACCATGTTAGGATGAACTTTCTCCACTGACTTTCTATGATGTTCAAAGTGTTTTTAATGACGCTGATGTTTAAAGGCAGCAGTCTGACTCTGAGATGCGAACGGGAACATGATTACATGAGCAACACATTATTAGCTGTTTGATAATGTATTCAAGCCAAAGGCTAATCAAATTAATTAACGTTATGTGTCTGCCGTTGCAGAGAGCGATACGTAAAAAGCATTCTGATACATGGACTTGTAGACGAGCCTGTATAACTCACTGAACTGTGCAGCGTTTACTACAGTAAAGTTGAGTGTTTACTACAGTAAAGTTGAGTGAGTGTATCAGCTATTCTGAGCTGGTGTGAGTGAGTGGAGATGGGGCTAATTTGCATATTCATGCATATTCCACCATCACAGGACCTATATAAGTTTTATACCTTTATGTCAATTTTAACTAAAATCTTGTTCATAGGCATGTTGCGTTTTGACAGAACTATACTTATAAACAAGCTGACTACTCATATCATGCAATGAATCACACAAACTTTCTCTTTTTTTCTTTCTTTCTTTCTTTTTTAACCTTCTTTAAGGCGTAATACATTAAATGACCAGAGGAGGCGAAATGAATCCTCCTCTTTTTTTAATGTTACAGATCAAACAGGGTGCAAATACAGTATGTGTGTTAATGATTGGTTTGTTATGTAAAGTCTAAGCTATTGACCGTTTCAACTTTCCATCGTTGTTGCCAATGCAGATTCAATGAACAAATCACCGTCAAACCTGCCAATAGAGTTTTCAGCATATGCAACACATAGAAATATAAAAGCATTTATGAATTGTATACATATTAAATATTCAAATATATTAAATATTCAAACATAGATCTCGCTGCATAAAGTTTATAATAACATTAGGGGTGAGAAAATGATGGTGTTTGTATGTAGTTTATTCTTTCTAAGTTCCTGCACGAGTCTAACTGTAAATACTAACATTACATCTCACTGTAAATATTTGGTTACACTGTATTTCGATAGTCCACTTTATAACGTTGCACATACATGTCAAGTAACTTTCATTCGATTATTAGACTGTAGTAGACTAGTAGACATAGAGTTCGGGTTAGTAGAATTTAGAAGTTGTAGTTGCTACTTCTAGTTGTTAGTAGAAGTTGACATGCACTTGAAAAGTTACTTATAGCCAGTAGAATATCTGTTGAGGAGCATCACAATAAAGAGTTATCAGATATTAAGCAGAAAGTCTACTAATACTCTATAATACTCTAATGAGAGTTATTTGACATGTTGAAAAGTTACTAGTCACCAGAAAGTCTAAAGTGGACCATCGAAATAAAGAGTTACCAAATATTTGTTCTAATCATTTACAGTAAATAATGAGTTATTATTGATTGCTCAAATGCATTTCTTGGAATTATGCCTCCTTTTCTTGAAACTCTAAACACAAACCCCTAACTTCTCACCCATTTCCACAAACTTCCTATTTTCAGGTCAAAATGAAGCTGTCCACTCAAAGCCCATTCAATCTTGCTGAAAAACCCAACTTTGCCCTCAGACATCACACAAGCCCTCAAAAACACACACTACAACAGTCTTACACACTGGGGAGATACATTCAAAACAATACTACAAAAAACAGTAATATGTAAGTTATGTTGCTTGTGGTTCTCCCCCTTCTTCCATTCCATCGTCTCTGTGTCCTACAAAAATAGAAGTATTGGCAACTATAACTCTAACATCATAATGGATTTTTACATAATGGATTTATGTGAGTAATTTGATGCATTTTCTTTTTATTCCAGTAGTATAGTGCAACAGCTAGAGTACATGTATGTGCTGTAACAGGTTACAGTAGAGAGAGTCTGAAGAACACGTTTCCTGAAGCTTCTTACGACGGTGAGGCGACTCATATTGGGCTGCACTCGTTGCTCAGCCTCACTCATAATCACACCATAGACACGAACATGGTCAACTAGAGTAGACCAATTTCATCCCAGACTGCTTGTCTCCTTTCTATTCTTCTTCTTCATCCTTCACCTCCTCCTCCCTCCTCATCCTCCTCCACCTCCTCCTCCTCCTCCTCCTCCTCCACCTCCTCCTCCTCCTCCCTCCTCATCCTCCACCTCCTCATCCTCCACCTCCTCCTCCACCTCCTCATCCTCCACCTCCTCCTCCCTCCTCATCCTCCTCCACCTCCTCCTCCTCCTCCCTCCTCCTCCTCCTCCACCTCCTCCTCCCTCCTCATCCTCCACCCCCTCCTCCACCTCCTCCACCTCCTCCTCCCTCCTCCTCCTCCTCCACCTCCTCCACCTCCTCCTCCCTCCTCATCCTCCATCCTCCACCTCTTCCTCCCTCCTCATCCTCCACCCCCTCCTCCACCTCCTCCTCCTCCACCTCCTCCTCCTCCTCCTCCACCTCCTCCTCCCTCCTCCTCCTCCATCCTCCTCCTCCACCTTCTCTTCCTCCTCCTCCCCCTCCTCCACCTCCTCCTCCCCATCCTCCTCCTCCACCTCCTCCTCCCTCATCCTCCTCCTCCACCTCCTCCCTCCTCATCCTTCACCTCCTCTTCCTCTTTCACCTCCTCCTCCCTCCTTCTCTTCATCTTTCACCTCCTCCTACTCCCTCCTCATCCTCCTCCTCATCCTTCTCCTCCCCCTCCTCCTCCCTCATCCTCCTCCTCCACCTCCTCCTCCTCCCTCCTCCCTCATCCTCATCCTCTTCATTCTCATCCTCTTCATCCTTCCTACTCCTTCACCTCCTCTTTCTCCTGAACCTCCCTCATCCTCCTCTTCCTCATCATGTTCCTCTTCATCCTTCACCTCCTCCTCCCTCCTCCTCCTCCTCCTCCTCTTCCTCATCCTCTCTTTATCAGTCACCTCCTCATCCTTCACCTCCTCCTCCCTCCTCCTCTTCCTCTTCATCAGTCACCTCGTCCTCCTCATCCTTCACCTCCTCCTCCTTGTCTTCCTCTTCATCTTTCACCTCATCCTCCCTTTCCTCCTCCTCCTCATCCTTCACATCCTCCTCCCTCATCCTCCTCATCCTTCACCTCTTCTTCCTCTGCATCCTTCACCTCATCCTCCTCCCTCCTTCTCTTCATCTTTCACCTCCTCCCTCCTCATCCTCCACCTCCTCCTCCTCCTCCCTCCTCATCCTCCTCCTCCCTCCTCCTCATCCTCCTCCACCTCCTCCTCCCTCCTCCTTCCCCTCCTCCCTCATTCTCATCCTCTTCATCCTCCCTCCTCCTTTACCTCCTCTTCATCCTCCACCTCCCTCATCCTCCTCTTCCTCCTCATCTTCCTCTTCATCCTTCACCTCCTCCTCCCTCCCTTCTCCTCCTCTTCCTCATCCTCTTCATCAGTCACCTCCTCCTCCTCATCCTTCACCTCCTCCTCCCTTATCCTCCTCATCCTTCACCTCCTCTTCCTCTTCATCCTTCACCTCCTCATCCTCCTCCTCATCCTTCACCTCCTCTTCCTCTTTCATCTCCTCCTCCCTCCTTCTCTTCCTCTTCATCTTTCACCTCATCCTCCCTCTTCATCCTCCCTCCTCCTCCTCTTCCTTTTCATCCTTCACCACCTCCTCCGCCTTCTCTTCCTCTTCATCTTTCACCTCCTCCTCCCTCCTTCTCTTCCTCTTCATCTTTCACCTCATCCTCCCTCTTCATCCTCCCTCCCCCTCCTCTTCCTTTTCATCCTTCACCACCTCCTCCGCCTTCTCTTCCTCTTAATCTTTCACCTCATCCTCCATTTCCCTCCTCCCCTTCATCCTGGTGGTTGAGATTCCCCCCTCTAAGTAAAGCGCTTTGAGTGCTGAGAAAAGCGCTATATACATTTTAATATTAAATATTATTATTATGCTCCCTCCTCCTCTTCCTCCTCCTCTTCATCCTTCACTTCCTCGTCTTCATCCTTCACCTCCTCCCTCCACATCCTCTTCCTTCTTCACTTCCACCTCGTCCTTCACCTCCTCTTCCTCTTTCACCTCCTCCTCCCTCCTTCTCTTCATCTTTCACCTCCTCCTCCCTCCTCATCCTTCTCCTCCACCTCCTCCTCATCCTCTTCCTCCCTCCTCCTCCTCATCCTCCTCCTCATCCTCCTCCTCCACCTCCTCCCTCCTCCTTCACCTCCTCCCTCATCCTCTTCATTCTCATCCTCTTCATCCTCCCTCCTCCTTCACCTCCTCTTCATCCTCCACCTCCTCCTCTCTCATCCTCTTCCTCATCATCTTCCTCTTCATCCTTCACCTCCTCCTCCCTCATCCTTCACCTCCTCTTCCTCTTCATCCTTCACCTCCTCCTCCTTCTCTTCCTCTTCATCTTTCACCTCATCCTCCCTTTTCCTCCTCCTCCTCCTCCTTCACATCCTCCTCCCTCATCCTCCTCATCTTCACCTCCTCTTCCTCTTCATCCTTCACCTCATCCTCTTTCACCTCCTCTTCATCCTCCACCTCCTCCTCCTTCATCCTCCTCTTCCTCATCATCTTCCTCTTCATCCTTCACCTCCTCCCTCCCTCCTCCTCCTCTTCCTCATCCTCTTCACCTCCTCATCATCCTTCACCTCATCCTCCTTCACCTCCTCTTCATCCTCCACCTCCTCCTCCCTCATCCTCCTCTTCCTCATCATCTTCCTCATCATCCTTCACCTCCTCCTCCCTCCTCCTCCTCATCCTTCACCTCCTCTTCATCCTTCACCTCCTCCTCCCTCCTCCTCCTCATCCTTCACCTCCTCTTCCTCTTTCACCCCCTCCTCCCTCCTTCTCTTCCTCTTCATTTTTCACCTCATCCTCCCTCCTCCTCCTCTTCCTTTTCATCCTTCACCACCTCCTCCGCCTTCTCTTCCCTTTCACCTCCTCCTACCTCCTTCTCTTCCTCTTCATCTTTCACCTCATCCTCCCTCTTCATCCTCCAAGGTTGGATTTGGCCAGTCCTCTGAAAACATCAAGATAATGCGTTCTTTCTCTCAACTTTAGTCTAACTGGAAAGTAAGGCTTTAACAAAGAAATGATCCCTTAAACTATTGGCTTCAATGACCCCTGTATGTTTCAACATGTTGAAGACCTTTCTCAAACACAAAACAAATCCCTATTTCATTTCTGGAAGCCGGGCTAAATAAACAAGCACTGTTACTGCATTCAGAGATCAAATACAGACATTAAAGAATACACGAAAAGAACATTTCAGTATTCACACTGGTAACTTAGAAACAAAGTAAGATCTCACAAGCTTAGAGAAGTCATTCAACTCATTTAATATTTAGAAGGAAAAATATTGATTAATACCTTGATTATAATTACTCATCATTACATACACATTGAAGCAGCAGTGGATTCCAATCCACCCCCTTCACTATAATAATCTAATGAGAGTTAGTTGACATGTAGTTGCAAAGTTACTTGTAGTCAACAGAATGTCTAAAGTTGACCATCGAAATAGTGTTACCAAATATTGTTTTAATCAATTACAGTAAATTAGAATGTAGTAAGACCAGTTATCATGTTTTGGTGATATATGAATATTACTAAAATGTGATTTAGTATATATTAGTGTATATATTCAACCTCCACAGAAGCTCCACAGTGCGAGAGTAGAGAGTCACACATTGGGGCAAAATAAAGTGGCTCAGCAAACTTCCATATCTCATTCCCACAGTCATGGATACAATCTTTGTTTGGATCATGAGAAAGAAAAAGGCAATGTTATTTGAAAAGTTCATGTGTCTATTTTCTAGTTCGTATTCAATGTGGTTTGAAAAGTGCTGAAGAGCAAGATTCTGTGGTTGTGGTGGCACGGATGTGTCAAATGCCAGAACTGAATGTTTCTGAAAATGGAGAGGAAATCAGCTTGTACACTTCAAGGGAACACTGTAAAAAACACATAATTCAACTTGAAAACTTGAGTTCAGTATAATCAAATTGGCTTTACAAGTCAAAATATTAAAAAAATTAAAGTTGAAATTGGTTAAATTATTTTGTGTCAAAGTAATGGGAAAACGTGATTATATCCTTTTTTTTTACAAAGGTGGTGGAAGTGCAGAGACGACGTCATGCTGCATTTTCTCACTGAAGCTTGCAGCTCTTTTTTTAATCTATATTTTCCAAACTGATCCTATGGCTTCTCCTGCAATATTTAGAAACATAAATGACCAAATGAATCATAGCTGAATCAACGCAAGTGAGAAATCTGTACACGTGTGCAAATTTCTTCCTTCAATGACTTAGTACAGATTATCCAGGCAGGAACTCAAGAGACCATAAACTTACAGGACCTTGAAGCACAGATCTTGCATGAAAGCCTGAAACTGAATACGTGTTGTTCGTTCAGTAAGGGCTATTTCAGTATCTTAAATTGAATTCTGTCATCCAGAACTAAACTAAAACTAAAATTCCATCTAAACAAAATAGGCCTATTTTCTAATTGAGCTCAACAAAACAACACTGGCATTAAGACACATTTATATAAGATTAAAGAAGGACGATTTTTACAGTGTTGGATGGGGCAAGTTGTCACATTTATATTTGGGCAAAGTGTCACATGTGTTTCATAGGTTCACTTCACGGCGATATCATCGAAAACACTCGGTTATGTCTCAAGTGAACATAAACTGTTGAGAAAGCGGCTGTGTATCATTGGATTCGTGCTTTGTCCTAAAGCGACCGCATTTACCTTTTAATGTTAATCCAACAAAAAACAGACAAGGACAAAATCATTCACTGATCTTTAACAAGGATCAATATAAAGACTGTGCAATGTTATTTGACATTTTGATTATGCCACTTATGTAGGCCTACTTGAACTTTGCTTATTGTGAACTTGAATAGGCCTACTTTTGCTGTAATAATAGCCTAAGCTTATTCATTAGAATACAAAATAACATGGGTCACAAAAAACAACAATATAATAGGCCTACACAAAAAGAAAATGTTCTGAAAACAGCATTTTGCGAGTAGAAACAATGTTAGGAAAATTTTGTACACCATTGTAACCTTTTAACATTCTATCACGACAAGAAAACTGGACATTTTAGTGTTTTAGAAACATTGTAAATTGCTGTTCCCACATCATAAGCTGGGTAAATCCATATCGCTATGTGATATTCACTACACGTAAACTGTTAAATAAACTGTTGAAACCTTTTTTTTTTCCAGTGGAGATGATGTTGTAGTCAACTTGACTTTCAAAAATAACAGAAAAATATCACAAAATGTTCTGACAGTTAACCCTGGCCTCAATACATCTCATCTTGGATGAGTAACATCGAAACTGTAAGGTGTTCTGTTACACAACATTCAGGTAAACACTTTCATTAGGGTTTTTTCATAGCTTGGAGCCTGATAACGTGGAAAGCACCATCTTTTTTTCCCCACCGGGTTGCCAGATCACACTAAACACGAAAAGCTTAAATAAAATACACATCATATCAGCAGTATTCATTAGAAAAACATTACCAATCAAATAAAGAAAATAACGCATACAGTGTATAATGGAGAAACGGGGAACACGTAGCCTCATTATTGTGTCAGGGTAAATATTAATATTTGGCAACCCGGAGAGGGTCCAGTCAGTCGACGGGAGAGCGCAAGATCTCAAAGCAACCGGGTCAGGAAATGTTGTTGCTCGGGTTTCGGACGCACATTTGAAGTCGGCCTGCGAGCTCGTGGAAAACCGGTTTGCGACAATGTTAAAGGACCATGTATTCCAGTTCGGGGTGTTTTACGCCTTATTGTGTCAATGTGCCTTTGGTTTTGGTGAGTATCATATTGCTAAAGCTGTTTGTGCTAACGATGTCTATCTCTCTGTGTTTACGAGCGCGTGCGTCCATTAACGTGAAGTGTGATTTCTGAAATATTCAGTAAATAAACAGTATGTTTTAAATAATCGCCGCTTGAGTGTGTTTGAGCTGTAACGTTAGGCTATTCTTCAAATGCATGGATCATTTCTGGTAACAGGCCTGTGGTTACCATTATCATATCATTTCCCAGATCTGGGAAATGTAACGTTAACGTTAAGTTTACAGTTGAGATTTTCCCTGGCCGAAAATGCATTCTCATCTGGGCTGTTTTTGAGTTCAATCTTTATTTAAAAAAAATAGCCTGCGTCAATATGACTTGTATGAAACATCTTAAGATTCAAAATAGTTCACATTTTTGTTGTTTAAAAAATAATTATAGAACCTGTGTGCTATAAATCGAGTGTTTTTAAATGTAGACACATTTAAACGGTCTCCTTCATATTTTTTGTTTTTCAGTAGGCCTATGGCATAAGAGAGTCGTAGTCGAGGGACTTTATTTGTTATGTAGCCTAATAAAAATGTTCCTCACCAAGAACATAGGCTGTATTGTTTATTGTGCTTAACATATAAACGTTTACATCGCCACATTACACTGATAATTGACCTAGCAAAAAGTACTAAAGAGATTTTTGGGAGGCGTTTTCTTCATATTAGAGGCCTCTGCCTGCAAATCTTTTGTAAGTGTTTGATAGGGATTATAGCAGGGGTATTCAATGAATATATTACTGTAACTGTACAATATAAAGAAACTGAATGTGGGTTCAGGGTTTTCCTCTTAAAGTCCGGACCTATTTTGCTTAAAATAAGTAGCCTATCTACTAAAACCAACAAACAATCTACACAATAATCTAAACGCCCTCATTATGAGCAGAAAACAAAGTTAACCAGTCATTTTAAAGTTTGATGTCTTTCCTTGCCATTTACAAATAATTTCCCAATTATAACAATGTTTATTTTGAAATGCTCTTAACATGTTGATTAATAATATATAAATATAATATAATATTTGCAGCATTGTTGTTTCTACAGTTTTAGCGAAAGTATCAATCTATTTTACTGCTCACTGTATTTCTGCTACTGTTATTATAATAACTGCGTCATCTGCAGCTCTTCCTTTGACATTTTTGCCGCTTGATAAATATATTAGAGTGGATATAGAGATGAAAGATCATTATCATAAATGACCTTAAACGCTTGTGGTGTAAACCACTCTGTTGTTTCGACATGCTGCTCACTTTAACTACAGTAAAATGGTGCTACAGTTATCATTATGTGTTGCGGTCTTGTTGGAAGTGAATATGCCTGGCCTATAGCTTTTTCGTAAGTCACCCAAAACACAATTGTGTTATTTTACCTGTATATTATCCTAAAGCTTCCATTAAAAATAGTCAATTACAACGTACGAATCAACCTAGCAACAAGACAAACACTGCTATGCATTACCGCAATAATACTGCAGTCCTGATGTTCATTGATAACTGAGGCGCAGGAGGACGTCAGTTGCTTTTGTACAAAACGAGAGCAAATCTTCGATGTGTCGTGAAAGTATGCGCCAGTACAGATACCCTGATATACAGCATTCCCATGGATACAGTAAATATCAGGGAATATCTGACAGCTGAATGCCATGATCATCAATAATCAAGGACATGATCTGAATCAATAACTCCAGAGAGCTGTGTAATAAGATATGTGCTTCTGTAGAAAAAAACAACAATTCCCAGACAGCACACGTGTCTTATAACGAGCTCTTCGTCTGGAAAGCATCTAACCAAGTCTTTATTTACAACACAGATCGTTTCAAAGCATCTTTACAGTGATAACAGGAAAAGATTGCAAAAAAGTTTGTTTCTGCTATATAGCAGATCTAGAAGAAAATAGCGTCGTAGTCCAGCTTAAGTAGGCAGTTCAGTGAGTTCATTTCTGTGGTTGATTTAGTTAATTTATATACAGCCGCTCTGGAGAAAATGATGTCATCGTCCAGCTCAGTTCAGTTCTCATATAATGGTGTCAATGCAGGCAGATCAATAATATTCTAATCTGATAAACGTCTTTAAAAAGTCAGTTTTACATGCACTCTTAACCTTAAACATCATTTTCTAAATGTCTATTTGACTTCTGAGAGGAAACGCCTTGCGATGTACGTGTGCTATCGGTTGTGTTCACTTTCCAGATTCCTGGTAGAGGGCAACATTAATCAGTCTGGGCAGTTGTTGTTAGCATGCAACTTGAGAGGACAGTGCAGGCCGTCCACCATCAGACGTAATGGAGGACAGACATGAACACTGAAGTTAACACTCGCCAACCTGCCAAATGCGGGTAATCAACTGTGAGGGGTAACGCTGTCAAATCACTAGCCAATTGTATTTAATACAGCGTATTGCACTGGATATGCTCATATCTGGCTTACTTGAACACACGTCACTACGCAACAAATAACGGCGCGCGAAGATTAAACAGCATAAAAAAGACTGTTATTTTTCAATATCCTTAAATTTTTTATGTTCTTTGTACTGTATTGATCTGTTCACATAAAACACATTTTTGGCGATCAGGATGAAAGAGGATATGGGAGATGCTGGATGACAGGATTTTGTGAATAAAAAATAAATGAATCAAATCCAATAAATATATAAGTAAATTAAAAAATATATATAAGCTGTGATGTAGTTAATCTGTTTTATTTCTTCTTCTGTTTTTTCTTTTCTTTTTTTGCTAGTAGAAGTTATGAATGGCCGGTAACCTAAAAATTTAGGAGCCAAATTGGCCAGTAAGTGAAACATTTATTTCAAACTCCGATTATAATGTAATTATTATATTATTATTTTTACATAATATTAATATAATAGCATAACAGCGATATTTGAAAAACGCAGTTTGTAAGTAAGTCAGACCGACAAACGAACAAACAACAACAAACGTGTGTAGCCAATCAGCATTAGGGGCGTATGATGGTGGAGGAGAGAGAACGAGCAAGAGGGAGATTTGAACTGAAGAAAGACTGCAGAAATAGAGATGAGATCATGAGACACAATACAAAATAGAACAGCTTAGAAGAAATCACTGGAAAATGAAGGGTTATGACTGGGCAAGAGCTTTATGACCCGCGTTAATATTAGAAAAGCTTTCCAGCGCTGGAGAGAGCAAAGCAGGAAAGCCTGAAAACCCGCTGATGTTGCTTTGATTCGCTCCACACATGAGTAACACGTAAGCAACACCTGTGTAACACTGAGTAACACTGAGTAACACTGAGTAACACTGAGTAACACTGAGTAACACTGAGTAACACTGAGTAACACTGAGTAACACTGAGTAACACTGAGTAACACTGAGTAACACTGAGTAACACTGAGTAACACCTGTGTAACACTGAGTAACACTGAGTAACACCTGTGTAACACTGAGTAACACGTGTGTAACACGTGTGTAACACTGAGTAACACTGAGTAACACTGAGCAACACCTGTGTAACACTGAGTAACACGTGTGTAACACTGAGTAACACGTGTGTAACACTGAGTAACACGTGTGTAACACTGAGTAACACGTGTGTAACACTGAGTAACACGTGTGTAACACTGAGTAACACGTGTGTAACACTGAGTAACACGTGTGTAACACTGAGTAACACGTGTGTAACACTGAGTAACACGTGTGTAACACTGAGTAACACGTGTGTAACACGTGTGTAACACTGAGTAACACTGAGTAACACTGAGTAACACTGAGTAACACTGAGTAACACTGAGTAACACTGAGTAACACTGAGCAACACCTGTGTAACACTGAGCAACACCTGTGTAACACTGAGCAACACCTGTGTAACACTGAGTAACACGTGTGTAACACTGAGTAACACGTAAGCAACACGTGTGTAACACTGAGTAACACGTAAGCAACACGTGTGTGACACTGAGCAACACACGCGTGTGACACTGAGCAACACACAGTAACACGCGTGTAACACGTGAGTAACACGCGTGTAACACGTGAGTAACACGCGTGTAACACGTGAGTAACACGGTAACGTGTGTAACACTGGGTTTGAGTGTCAGTGTGTGTCTGGAGCTGCTGTGCTGTTGGCAACTAACAACGCTTAATGTGGCTTAATGTACTAATACAGTGATATTAAAAGACAAAACTCAACAAACACCTTATTAATAAACATACTATGTACAAAAAATCAGATGAGCTCAGAATTTGAACGCAATGCGTTTAATTGCACATTAATGTAACAAACATGTTTTTTTATGGGAGGAAAATGCTTAATGTGTAATTAAACACGTTGAGGTCATATTCTGGGCTCTTCAGTTTTTTATGTACAATAGTATACTTCACTAGTATGATGTTTACTGAGTTTGGTCTTTTAATAACAGTGTCTTAGTACATTAAGCCACGTTAAGCATATTAGAATGTCCCCTAACAACCAACTCTTGATTGTAATTACTATTGTGTACTGTACTTACATTTTTTTTTTGCGCTACCTTGTCATTCGTTCATCATCAGCGCTTTATTTTCCGTGAAGCATTATTCTGTTGCGCTTCTGCTATGATAAACGGACATCCACTCGTGTATTGCGTGCGTAACGTAAGTCAGTTGGTGAGAGTCGCGCTGGCGATTGCTAGAGAATGTTTAGCGTCATTGTTAGTTCTTTCGTCTCCAATGCCAGCGATCGGGGTTCGAGAGCGACTCGGAGCAGGGCGTTTACGATTGGAGAAGGGATGCACCGATATGAACATTTTGGCCGATAACCGTTAATTAGTTATATTTGAAAGCTGATAACCGATATATTGTCCTTAAATCGAAATCCAATTTTTTTATATAATTTGAGAAGCTTATACATTTTATGTAGCCTAGCCGATATGACAGACTTTTTTACTTTATGTTCCTTTTTGATTCCAATCATATTTCAAGCGATTCAAAACCACCGTGGTGAACAATACGCATCTGAAGTGTCTCAGCTGAAGGAAATAATACATTATTTATCGACTTTAATATAAATGATCGTTTCTATCAGGGCGATAACAATAAAAATGAACATATATCGTGCATCCCTAGATTGGAGGATGAGTTTTGGAAGAGAGGAGTGTTTGTTTGGGTGGACTTCAGTTATCAACATTGTCCAACTGTGTTTTCCTTTACCCCACCTTTAATGGGATGCCTCATAAAACAATTTACTTTTAAGTCAAGGACTTTTTAAAAAAAATTCCTGTGGACAAAATGCTTCTGGAAACCTCTGTTTCCTCTCTTTACAGGGAGACGTGTGTAAATGCTCATTCGTGAGCTTCTGGAGTCAGTTATTATTGATGATCAAGTTGTTACATATAAAACAGATTAATTATTAAACATAAATAAAATATGCAAGTTCTGCAGAAAGCTGTAGTTTTAATATTTTATATATAATATATATTATTACAATAGCATATTTTAATAATAGCTGTAGTCATTACCTAAACTTATGCTTAACAGATCTATAGGCTACATTCAAATATATATATATATATATGATAAAAACCTTAGTATTTCTAATTGTTTATCTGTAGATCTTTATATAATGTAACTTTTAGTTTAAAGTTTTACATGCAAGTACTTGCATTTCTCTTGCCTTTATGAACATCCCATGGCTTGCAGACATATTTCCCCTTACTTTAGACTTAGCACTACTTGGCAGATATTATATTTCTATTGAACTCAATAGTGTCGGTTTGCAGTGAGTCTCAGGTCACTGTAGTTTGGCTTTAGGACTCAAACTTTCGTTTGCTTGTGTTTGCGTGAGAATCTTTCTCTCATTTCTCTCTTGCTCTTTCACTTCCTTCCTGTTGTTCTTTTCATTCCTTCGTTTCTATCTCTTCCTTCTTTCTCAATTCTTGTTTGCACCAATGTGCCAGTCAGTCAGCCGATGTCTTGGCCAGAGTTTGCTGTTGAAGGTACAGTATGGGTGATATATAACGTGACACAGACTTTGGTTTTATTTTCACACATGTGTCACAGTAAAACCACAGCTAGGTCTGATGTGAGCGGGTGTGAATGTCACTCATCACACGTGGTTACAGCTGCAAATCACTGTGGCCTTTAGCATCGTGACACTGAAACCGTAAGACGAAATAAACAGCGAACAAACACAGGCTTTTAAAAGCAACCGCCGACTGCGGTTTTACAATCCCTGCACCCACGGCAAGGCACAAAAACCTTTTATACTAGCCAAAAGAATAATGTCGAGGAACAAAATAAAAAGGACAAAGGTGGCATGTGATCTCAGTTCTGTGGCAAGGCTATATATATTTAGATATAGATATTTACACTACCGTTCAAAAGTTTGGGGTCGGTAAGATTTTTTATGTTTTTAAAAGAAGTCTCTTCTGCTCACCAAGGCTGCATTAATTTGATTAAAAATACTAAACAAACCCAGTAATATTGTTAAATATTATTTCAATGTAAAACAGCTGTTTTCTATGTGAATATATTTTAAAATGTAATTTATTCCTGTGATCAAAGCTGAATTTTCAGCATCATTACTCCAGTCTTCAGTGTCACATGATCCTTCAGAAATCAGGATAATATGATGATCTGATGCTCAAGAAACATTTATGATTATTATCACAGTTGTCAACAGTTGTGCTGCTTCATATTTTTGTGCAAACAGTGATTCATTTTTTTCAGGATTCTTTGAAAGTTCAAGAGAAAAGCATTTCATTAAAAAAATAAATATTTTGCATTATTATAAACGTCTTTACTGTCACTTTATATCAATTTCATGCGTCCTTTCTGAAGAAAAGTATTAATTTCTTTAAAAAAAACAAATTGACCCCAAACTTTTGAACGGTAGTGTATACAGAGGTGAAACTCGAAAAATTTGAATATCGTGCTAAAGTTCATGTATTTCAGTAATTCAAATTAAAAATGGGAACTAATATATTTAATATATATCACTATATCTACTTTTCAGAGCGTCGACATTTCTGTATTTAAAATCCTTTTTTTTAAATTTCATGTAGGCTAATCTAATGTGGGGTTTTCATAATCTGTAAGCCATAATCATCAAAATTATAACTTTTGCACGATACTCTTATTTTTCGACTTTCACTTGTATGTATGTATATATATATTTATTCCCATTGAAAACTCTCACATCGAAACTAAACTGTTAGTAAACACTGTTAACAGCACTAAACTTCCTCTTAAGTGCAAAAACTGATTTCTGCTTTCTAAATCTCACTTCTCTTCAACAGTTTTCTCACACGTAAACAAGTCAGATTTTTTTTTATTAGGTCGATTTTCATTGATAATTTGGCAAGTTTTTCCTCAAAATAACTGTTCAGAAACCGCATCATGAGTTTTGCTCAACTCTCTCAGAGTGGAAACATGTCTAGATGCTGTTAGCTACTTGCTAATGTTATGATCGTATGGTTTAACAATTAACACTACAAGAACAACTGCTCGTTCCACTGTTATAAAGAAAAGGAAAAATAGTCAAGAAGACATTGTTGTTTGCACTATTGAGGGGTGTAACATTTCATAGTCTAACATCAATGATAAAATCTCCCAGTTATGGCTTTGTGTTTTTTTTTTAATCTACACATTTTTATGAGCATTTTTATCTACTCTAATGGCTTAATAACCACTGTTGTCTGTCAGTTTACTATGTAAACGTGTTTAAAATGATCGAGTCCTGGCACCTAATCTACCAGGAGTCTAATGTTTCTACTGGAGTGTGTTTTACATCTTAATATTGTGCAAGAGAAGCATTCCTGTGACTAGCAGCCACTTCCTCAGATCTAAATGACCCAGCTAAACTGAAACAGCATGCCAAAAAAAAAAAATGTATTTGTCTAAAACTTATTTTTCACAAATAGGTTCACCTCTGTTTATACACTGCCAATAACCGATCTAACAACACAAATGGAGTTATGTATCCTGATGAAATATAAAAACAGCTTTTTCCAGTCTAAACTGGTTTACTGATCTTAGCTGGTCTCCCACTCAGTTCAGACTGGTCTGGTTTGCTGGTTTTAGAGGGTATTGATTGAAAGATGTCTGTTTCCATGTGTATGCTGGATTCTGGATGCTCTTCGGCAGGTTTTTATTATTCATAAACTCTTAAAGTGAAAGCAGCCGAATATTCCTGCTGCTGTCTGTCATGTAATTAAAGAACAAAAGACAAAGACATGTTTACAATGAAGACTATCCAGTGTTATTTTACATTTGATAACTTTAATTTCTGTAGTATTTCTTAGTTGAATAAACTGTATATTTGTATACCTGAAAAATTTAAAGCCGTGTTTATTTCATGTCTCTCTTTATCGTATTGCATTTATTTGTGCCGTTGGTTGAAATTTGTGTATTTGCTTATTTGTTCTCATTTAATTAATGTCATTTTACTTTATTTTTCATTAAAGTAGATTTTTTTTCTGTTCTTTGAAAGAAAATCTGTATTGTCAGGCCACACTTATAAAGAAATCAGAATCGACCAAGAAAATTGCAATCAGTGCATCTTTAATTATTAAAATATATGTTTGAATCATTTATATTTGTTTGCTAAACTCATGTCAAACATTAAAGCATAATTTCATATGATTCAACCCTCAAAACCTTTTATCAGGGAAATGACGTCTGTCTGAGAAATGCCTCAACATTTCAGTACCTGTTAAGCAATACTGGAAGAAATTGTTGCAGTCATGAGTTTGTCATGAGTAGTGGTGTCTAAATCTGAATGTAACCGGCGTTTGTGTTTCTACAGTTCCTTCTGCAACAAACGTCAGTGTTGTTTGTCACAACTTTGTGAATGTGCTTTACTGGAACTACAGTAATCCAGCTGAACAGCTGAGGTTCAGTGTACTGGTCGAACCTTATGAAAGGTACGTGTGCGCGTGTGTGTGTGTCTGTCTGTGTGACCGTGTGTGTGTGTCTGTCTGTGAGAGTGTGTGTGTGTGAGAGCGCGTGCGTGTGTGTGTGTGTCTGTCTGTGTGTGTGTGTGTGTGTGTGTGTGTGAGCGCGTGTGTGTGTGTCTGTCTGTCTGTCTGTCTGTGAGAGCGTGTGTGTGTCTGTCTGTGAGAGCGTGTGTGTGTGTGAGCGCGCGCGCGTGTGTGTGTGTGTGTGTGAGAGAGCGCGTGTGTGTGTCTGTCTGTCTGTCTGTGAGAGCGTGTGTGTGTCTGTCTGTGAGAGCGTGTGTGTGAGAGAGCGTGTGTGTGTGTGTGTGAGAGCGCATGTGTGTGTGTGTCTGTCTGTGTGAGCGTGTGTGTGTGTGTCTCTGTGTCAAAAGCAGCTGACGAAAAAAATTCATAAAATCATGTGACATTACCTAATCACAAGACACTAATTCTGTCTCATTTATCTGCAGTGACCCTCGAACCGTCAACACTTCCCAGATGTACCTTGACATCAGCAACTACAGCCACGATGCGTCTGATAATTATGTTGTGGATGTGACGGCACATGTTGGACAAGAGAAATCTGAACGTACCTCCATTAAATTTACATACAGCAAAGACTATTATAATGAGAGAACGCATAAATATAAATGTAAGTTCTCTGAGTATAACTTAATAATATAGATACAGTATTATACTTTTTTTTTACAGTGAAATCAGGGTTTGCAAGGCACTAATGATGATGAAACACTTGATGGTTTTGCTATACTTGTATAAATTGCGGATGTTTTATACTTATACATTTATGAAAATCTTGATTGATGAAATGTAACTGACTGTGATGATGAAGGGTGTAACGATACGATACTATGCGATACTTTAAAAAGTGAACCAAAATGTCCTGATTTAAATGCGAGATTTGGTATTATATCAGTAATAGACTTGAACTTGAATAGATAAACTTGTACGTCTGTGTTAACAACAGTGTGTGCTTTGATCAGTAAATCTGTTCATCATAATAAGCGAACTCTATATCACGATTCATATAAATCACATCACCGATACATACTGTCGCACTTTGATATCGCCATATTCGTTTGACCCCTAGTGATGACGTCATTAATACTGACTTGATTGGTTCTTTCAGTACCGCATTTGTTTAACCATATCTGCCTTTATAACTCTATCTTTGTGCTGCCTTGCGAGGCGCAGCTCGTTCCCTTCTGGAAAAGTGAATATTTAGATGCCATTTTAGTGTTGGAATTCATCTTCAGTCTCTTGCAAGATTCATTTTAATATTACTGTTTTTTTCCTTGTTATTTTGACTGTTTTAAGCAATATTGTGCTTTTTTTCCAGGTTCTTTGGACTTCCCAGCTGTAAATACGTCTGTCCACAAAGATGCGATTAAAGTGTCTTTTTGGCACCCTTCCTTATTTTATGAGCAGGTTTTTCTGAAAGAGGAATTCAAGTATTCAGTCACATATGATCAGGTCAGAATGCAGTCAAAAACATTGAAAGAGGTGTAATCCATGTGACATTTTTCTTTTCTGAAATTTCTATTCTCTGTCTTCAGGAAGCATTTTCAGACTTTTGCTTTGAGGATGAGGAAGAGTGCATTACAGAAATCCCCCTTAACCAAAGCCTGGCCGGACAGTGTGTTGAGTTGAGGTTTGAAGGGAAGATCGCTGCTATTCCTACACACACCTCCAGAAACGTCTGTGTCCCTCAGCTGACGCCCCACACCGGTAAAATGCTACAGATACTGAGATTGCACAAGATAAAGCCCGGACTTGAGCTGTGTTTGAAATCAGCGTATCTCCTCACTGACTCTTCCATGTCATATAAGTCACTACATGAGAAAGAGTGAGTGAAAGTTAGTGTAAAGGGATGAAAGTTTTGGCGGATAACGATAATTCTTTATATTTGAAAGCCTATAACCGATATTTTGGCTGATAAATTTAAAACTAAATTTTATATATTTTTTGAGAGCCTGATTACAAAAACAAAAGTCTCACCATCCCAAGCACACAATTATAATGTTCTCATTATAATTTTATGTAGCCGATATGACAGATTTGCGCTGCACATGTTGCACTCACTTTACTGTATTTTCATTTTTGAAGTGATTTCAATCATATTTCAAGCAACTCCAAACCCTCATGTTGAACTGTGTGAAGTGTCTCAGCTGAAGGAAATAATCCATCATTTATCAGTTTTATTATATCAGCCAGCCAAATTTTCTTAATCCGCCGATAACGATAACATTAAAAAAGAGCATATATCGTCCGAGGCCGATATGGTGGCCGATATATCGTGCATCCCTAGAATATGGACACTGGTGTCAAATTCATGCACCAGAGACGACTGTGAAACACTTCAATCACAAATGGTTTGGGGAATGCATGAGGTGCATTCTGGGATTGAATGAGTGCACTGGATAATCACCACTATGGTTTCGGTCACCACTAATATTACACTAGGGAATAAGGGGTGTTTTTTTGTTTTAACATATTTTAAAGGTGAATAATTTAATTTCTGTGCCACAAACTGCACCAAACAGAATTACGATCTGTTTAATATTGTTAAAATATTGTAATATTTGTAAAATATTATTTATTATTACTAAATTTATTATCAAGTATGCTGCCTCCTAAAATACATTGGTTTGGCCAAATTTTAGCACCTTGTGTATTATTGGTGGAGAATCCCATAATGCATTGCAACAAGCTCAGTGGAATAAATTCAAGTGTCTGCTTAAGCAAGATAAATGTTACGAAAAATATTTGGAATTCGTTCAATTCTGAAAAAGGACTATTTAAGCCATTTTCTGTCTGAGCAATCTGTTCTGTGTTTTGTGAGTCCTAGAGTAGATGTCTTCATTGAAATGCTCTTTTCTGCAGACCACACAGGATTAATCATGGCTTTGCTGGGAGGAGTGTTCGTATTGCTCTTCATTATCGCAGGCTTTGTGTGGATCCTCTCCAAGAAGTGGTCCAAAATCCCCAAACTTCCTGAAGCTTTGGTTGGTGTCTTTCACTTTCTATTTTTTACATCTTGACATTATGGTGTATGCGTATTTCACCTAAAATGGTGTATTTAACCCTCCTGTTGGTCCAAAGCTGTATGTCTTTTTGTCCTCTGTGGGACACTTTTGTTGTTGTTGAAGAATATCATTATAGTAAGCCACATACACATTGTACAGTTTCAGGAGTGTCAACCACATTTAAATACGGCGATGAATCCCCTGAATGATAATTTCATGTCTGTACAGAACATGGCTTGTCCCGAAATTACAATGATTGACATTGTGTTAAGCAAAACAACAGTGTGGCATCACGCTTGTTTGCTATCCACTATTTTTGAAGTAACATTACAGTGACCTAAGCCTTGTTATTTTCTGTGACTTTAATTAAACCACTGTCTACAGAGGCATTGAGTTGTTTGTAAGGCTTGCGATGTTGCCATGTCCACTTATTTTAAGCATTTTTTGATCTTGGCTAAAGCGATCAAGTTTATGGAGCTATTAAAAGTGGGTAGATGCAGGTCGTGATATTTTGGTCTCATCTCAGTATAAAGCATTTCGATTTATTTTGGTTTATTATGCGCTTCGAGACGAATGAGTCGAGGCTCGTACCTTTTTCCCTGTGATTTTTTTTTTTTTTTGCGCCGCACTTACAGAAGAGAGAAACATCTCTGATGCACATTTAAATATGTCATTACAGTAACAACTAGTTCTTCGCTGTGATGAGGTTCAGTGTTTGAGGAAGGAAGAAGACAAGGGTCGGCGTGACTGGGACTCGCGATTTATTTTAAGAACACAAAGAAAACAAAAAGGGAGGCGCGCACAAGCGCATTCCCAGTCCAGCTCTCTCTCTCTCTCGCCCATTCCCTCTGGCTTTTATCCGGTCTCTCCGCGCCAATCACTGCAGTCAGAAACAGGTGTTCGTCATCTGCACTTGACCTGCTTACTTCCCGCTCGCGCCTCTCTCTCCCGCTACAGACTTCGCTGAACCACGCCCCCCTCGCCACATACCCCCACCGCCCGGCTCAGGCCGGGGAGCCGTCCGGCCTGTAGCCTCCGTAGCATTGGCCGCTCTTCACCCTCTACTTCTTGGGACAGGACCGCGCCCAGCCCTCTGTCCCACGTGTCTGTCTGTAAAAGAAAAGGGAGAGAGAAGTTAGGAGCATGTAAAAGCGGTCCGCCACACAGAGCAGCCTTTATCTGGGTAAAAGCCTGCTGGTACTGCTCCGTCCATTGGACCGTATCTGGTGCTTCCTTTTTTAGTTAGATCAGACAGCGGGCTAGCGAGGTCCGAATAATTAGGCACAAACCTACTGTAATATCCTGCCGGCCCCAGGAACTGTCTAACCTCCTTTTCGGTCTTGGGACTCGGACAGGTCGCAACTGCTGCTGTCCTATCAATTTGGGGACGCATCTGTCCGTGTCCCAAGTGGAAGCTTCCACTCTAACTTCCACACACCCAACCGCACACGTCTTCGTCAACCCTTGGCATTGGATAAGCATCAAATTTTGACACCGTGTTCACCTTTCGATGGTCCACATAGAGCCGGACCGAGCCGTCGGGTTTAGGGACTAAAACTATCTGGCTCGCCCAGTCACTGTTGGACTCTTCTATTACCCCCATGTCCAGCATTGCCTCTAATTCGCTCTGAACTACTTTTTTTTTGTGTTCATGCAAGCGATATGGCCGGCTGCGCACCACAACGCCCGGCTCGGTCTCAACGTGGTGCTGAATCTGGTCCTCCGCCAGTTGGATGGCCTGGTCTAGCGACGTCGGGCGGTGGCACTGCATCCACTGCGCGGTTTTTCTTGGCAGCTGAAAGCTTTCTGCTCCAGTACCACCTTGTTGATGATAGCCTCTCCGTCGGCCATTAGCCATTTGCGGCATGAGTCCCGGAGCTGCTGCGCCATGACGAAGGGTCGGCCGGATTATTCGAGGCCGAGAGTCCGGAACCTCTGGCGATGTTGTTTGGGGGTCCGGCCGACCCGCTGAAGGATGGCACGCTTCAGGTCTTGGTTGGTGTGCGGCCACCTGTGCCTCTCCGGACAGTAGGGGGATGAGCCGCAGGGGGCCATTCCCGCTGGCTTTTATCTGGTCTCTCCGCGCCAATCACTGGAGTCAGACACAGGTGTTCGTCATCTGCACTTGACCTGCTTACTTCCCGCTCGCGCCTCTCTCTCCCGCTACAGACTTCGCTGAACCACGCCCCCCTCGCCACATTCACATCATAATATCATGTTATCATAGCAATGAAAGTACAGAGAAAGACTTCTCAAGTAGCTTTTCCACAAGCTGAGGTAAATACTAATATACAGTATAGAAGGTACACAATCACAAAACACCATCATGGTAACACACATGACACTAAAATAATGCAATAAACATTCATTTAACAGCATAAGATCCCAAATATGCATAACTGACACCAAAAAACTAAGAAATAAACAATTATCAAAATGAAAAACCATCCGATGTGAAGTGTCACACAAAGAACTCTGGGAATGTCTGTTTATTTATTTTTGCTTACAAAAAAAACTACATTTAACAGTATTTTATTCTAGCATTACCTTAAAATGTAAGGTATTTCCCCATGTAGTAAGAGAATATACTCTTAACCATTTAACAGATTACTGTATTTTTTTTACTGTAACAATTACAATATTTTTCTGTTTTGTTTTTAACAGTGCATGTGTGGAACAATATGAAGATCAGTAAAATCAGTCAAATTTCCACATGATGTGTTCCTTTAGGGCTTTTATGCAGCAGTGTTTTGTATCTGTGACATCCTGCTGACTCAGTGTT
This sequence comes from Meda fulgida, assembly GCA_030578275.1. Lineage (NCBI taxonomy): Eukaryota > Metazoa > Chordata > Actinopteri > Cypriniformes > Leuciscidae > Meda > Meda fulgida. The sequence continues at coordinate 32,040,549 of CM060628.1, forward strand.
TTCAGTAGTTCTACTATCAGCAGTGCCAAGATTAACTATTTGCTCTTTTCCAAACGCAGCGGAGCTTTATTTCCGGCCAAACTCCTACAGTACTCCATTCCCAACGCGAGTGCTCTGCCGTTTCTCCGTCGGCATCTGATGGACACAAACCGCTACTCAATGAAGTCAGCTATGGTTCTTCCCCCATTTCTGTTGATGAGAAAGACTGCCAAACAACCACTGACCTTGCTACCACAGAAGGGGATGAGCCTGCGGTTCCTGAAGAGGATGATGAAGACTTTACTGTCTTCAGCCAGTCGTCTGACTATAACAGTCCCAAATGCCTGCATGAAATGAGTCCCGAGGACTTTGCTGAGGGATACGGCCCACGGCCACCGATTCTTCCGCCTGAACATGTGTAAGAATTTCACAGAAAGATGGTCTGTTCACACCAAGTCATGTAATGAAATCATTATATGGTCCATTTAGCAATTTCACACACCCATCCAGCAGGATCAGGATACAGTAGTAAGCTAGTTTTGTAGTTTTGTTGTGATGCTCGTAGTTTAGATGGGGTATAACCGGTGTATTGACAGTGGTAACTTTTACATGCACACACTACTCCTAACAATTTTCTTATTGAAAAAACCCATGGTTGCATGCAAACCAATAACCTAACAATGCAGGTATACCACACTCACAGGAGTTCAGGTTTCCCCCCAGTAGTGACGTCAAAATGCAATCATTTGTGTAAATGGACAATATCCTGTCAGAAAATTACCAAAACAAAAATGTGTGTGTGTGCTTATGAGCCATAACTTTATTGTATCATTTAATTTTGTCATGAAACGCATGCATAGATCATTGCATATATTTAAATCCAAGGCACTTGAAGTTCTGGATCCAGTCCTGCAGTTGGTTTCATGGTGCTGAACTTGTTTGTCAGAGGCTTTTCCAGGACTATGAGTTTGCCAAGCTGAATATCTCGCTTGGATGTGTTTGCTATATGCACATTTCTATGCTGAGGCTTAATCTGTTACATACAGTATGTGAAGTCTTTACTGCTGCCATAACACCATATGCATGTGTTTAATAATAACAATAACAGGCTCCATTTAATATCTGCCAAAAGCTTCTCTGTAATTGTACTTTTCTCTGGCTGAAAAGACATTATGTAGGTTGTATAAATGAAACCTAAAGCATTACTCCGAACGCCTCCTGCAAACATTTCATGATGTACTTGTGTTATCACTTGGTTTTTAGAAAGAAAAAACATGTATGTTTTTTTTGTTTTGTTTTTTTGCACTTTTCATTGTATCCCTTCTAATTTTCCCCCAAAGTTCTTGTAATTGTAAAGCTTTAAGCTCTTTGAAAATCAAGGCAAATTTTGCACTCAACTAAGATTCATCAATAATGTATGAGTCTATACTCTGTCCAGACAAGATGAAGAAGTTGGCTTCTTAGCCATAAAAATGACAATCCCATTCCTTACTAACCACTCTAAATATTATCATTTACATTTATGCATTTGGCAGAACATTTTATCTGATGTCACACAATGAATTCAAGGCATACAGTTTGTCAGGAAGGGAATTTCTAGGAATTGCACGTGTGGCCTTGCTGTTGTAAGTGCCATACTTGTCGAGTTTGACGATTTTGTGAGTATGTGTCAATTGCATAATTATTTTTTTAATATGTACATTTTAACTGATGTCTGTATATTATGTTTGATGTGTATGTGCATTTTCACATTAAGTTGCGATATATTTTTAATTACAGTAATAAAGTGACTGCTTCTTCTTTGCTGTAGCTGTTGATTGACACTCTTGAGCACTACGCATACTGTATATTTTCCAGGAGAATTGGCTCTTTTGCTCATATATGTATTTAATATATACTATATAATATACTGTAAGAAATAAGTCTGCCCTGACCCAGATTCCACCCCATGATAGATCATCCTCACTCCCCAAACATGGCTCATTTATTATAAAGTGTTGAAATATTTTATCTATTCTATAGAAAACAGTTGAATATGATAAAAGCCAGATGTGTTTTAAGGCTTTATGGTCTATGTGACTGTGACTACAAATGTCAAGATGAGATGTTTGTGCAGCCACTGAGCAGTTTTTGCATAGACAGGGTTTTTGAAGTAAACGAGTCATGTGGAGGTTTCTTGCCTCTGAGAAGAGTGTTGATCATTAATCGGCAGAATGCCACAATTAGAGAGAAAAGCAAAAGATGTAGAACTTGATGCTGGTAAACCAGGAGGGATGAATCTTACCAGACGTTATGTCACTTGGCTATTGCAAAATAACATAAGAAAATGGTATAATTGCATATTGGCCAAATTAAGATTCAGATGTTCTGCAGGCATCTGGGCTTTGTTCAATAAAGTCTTATTTTGACTTGTGGATTTTTCTCCACAACAAAAGTCAACCGGCTGATCACATCCTGAGCAAATGGGCATAATTTGTAGAATGGGGGCGGGTGAGGGGCATCAGGGCGTCTCAACCTCATTAGCATACAGACCACAGCTGCTAAAGCAGGAGCAACTTCATTTACATTAGTGGTGGTCAACTGGAACAGGATAAAAAGGGTTGAGTTTAGGGTTTATTCCGACTGTTACACTACGATAAACTTCAATGTCCTCTTCATTTTATCTTATATCACCTTATATCAAATAAAACAGTTAAATATCAGACAACAGCGGTATATGATTTTAGACAAATTAATAAATTATTGTTCCTCAATGCTCTGTACTGAAATTGAGTCGTTTATGTGAAACAGACTATCATATCTTCCTAAATACAATTTGCTGAAATTGGATTATAAGGTTATTCTTTGAAACTATTAGAAATATATTTAACTATGTCTTAATGTAAACCAAAAATGTATGAATACTCATAAATAGAAATAGGCTATAACCAGTATTGGTGTAAAACAGAAGTAATGTGAGTAAAGTTACGTAATCAGATTACTCTTTTCAAGTATCTAGTAAAGTAACGCATTAATTTTAAGTTTACAACAAAATATCTGAGTTACTTTTTCAAATAAGTAACGCTATTACTTTGTTTTCCCATGTATTGACTGACAGCTCTCCTGTCCGCATGTTGAGAGAAATCGTGAGTGCAGAGGCGTTGTGTGTGAACATGATAGGTGGAGTTGTGTGCAGGCATTTATTCATCTCACTTGAAAAAACAGAATCAGTATTCCTCAAATTTAATAAAAACAGTGAAATGCAAACTCAGAATATTACACAACCTGCAATAATTAAGTGTTAAATAACACAAATATACTTTATGTATTTAATCTCACTTTATTAACCAATGTCTTTGCTGCTGACCTGCGAGGATCCCCTTCAACCATAATACAAAAAGTTACTTTAAAGAAACATCACGTATGCCGATGCACAAGTGTTGAACTTTCTTCTCCTGCGTCCTGTCCTTCTCCGAGCCAGAATGGCAGCAGAGCTCAAAGGTTTGTTTGAGCTGAACCGTCTATTGTACAGCTGGGAATTTGTGTTTTTCTTCAGCTTGAGGCTTATTCATTTCACTTTTGGTAAAAGGGCCTTTATGTTTGCCAAAATATAACTTTTATTTTGTTATTAAAACACAATCAAGCCCAGCTCAAGTAAGAAAAAGTATTGCAAAAGTAACTTAACTCATTACTTTCCATAAAAAGTAACATAATTAGTTACTTTTATAGGGAGTAACGCAGTATTCATTACTTTAACAGTAACTTCCCCAACACTGATAATAACAGTATTATAAACAAGATACATCTTGTACTTTAAATAAAATATTACACTATTTAATATACTGCAGTATTCTGCACATGAACAAAGTCAAGTAAAACATTATTTTAGTAAAGGCTACTTAAATTTACTACAGTTTCTTCTTAAAATGGTACAGTTATAAAAACAATACTTGCGACACTCAGTTGGTGAAAAGTATGTACACCCAAAGTATGCAGTTTGAAATCTGCCTGTATGCTGTTTTGTAAAGTCAGCATGAAACTTTACACGTTTTTTTCTATACTGTGACGTATATCCGGGAAAAAAGGCTTCTCGAACGAGAAAAAATGTAGGATGGGACATGATTTTGTACTGATGAATTGATGTTGTGGTTTGCTATTGGTCAAAAGTGTCCCGGCCTTGCACCAGTAAACATGTCATCGGAGAAGAGAAGAGATCTGGCAGCAACCAAGTTATATTGAGTAGGGATTAAGAGGACAAATAAAAAAAAGATGTGCACGTATAAATAGTTTATAATAAATACTGTAATATTCCATTAAAACAAATCAAGAATTGTCCATTTTGGTGACTAAATAAATACAATTATATAAATGAAATGGCTTTTATTTTGAAAAGAGTGTTTTTGGTGGGCGACATCGCCGAGTGGTCTCCCGCTTCACGCGTTACTGTTGCTGCGGTCAACAGATGAGATACACACAGCGAAGATAGTCGTGAATGACCGCGAAACACCTTATTTCTGTTCTCATCTGTGTCTGTTGACATTTGCTTCCTCAGAGCTCGTTTGATATTGGATCATCCAGGCTGAAGAGAGAGAGAGAGAGAGAGAGAGAGAGAGAGAGAGAGAGAGAGAGAGAGAGAGAGAGAGAGAGAGAGAGAGAGAGAGAGAGAGAGAGAGAGAGAGAGAGAGAGAGAGAGAGAGAGAGAGAGAGAGAGAGAGAGAGAGAGAGAGAGAGAGAGAGAGAGAGAGAGAGAGAGAGAGAGAGAGAGAGAGGAGGCCACTCCTTTGATAAACTGTGCGGATTAAAAAGCTCTCTTCATGCAGCTGTGTAATATTTACATTCAGCAGATGTGTGTGTGTTCATAAACCACTAGAGCTGTGTGTGTGGATCTTCCTGGACCGCTCGCGTTTATTTATCCTCGTGTCGGGTCTTCAGAGACGAAATAATGTAATGTAACCTGGTAACACGAATGCAGGTAAGACACCGCGTTCCCTTTCGCACTAACTACACTTAACATGACATTATTTTAACTACCATCCAAATACTTATTAATAATCGTTCAGTACGTCTATATATTCATGCCATCAGACACATCACCGCACCATCACTACGAACATTTTCCCTGAAAGATCTCTGGACCTTCTGGAACAGTTAAAAAAAAACATTTGGACAACTGAAACATTTCAGGAAACACGTTTTGCGAACGACGTATACATATCATGCTAACGTTTTGAGAACATTATTAAAGACAAAATAACATTGAATTAACTTTATATTAACGTTACTTAAAGAATGTGGCAACGTACAGTTAGCTGCTACTTAAAGATTGCTAACATTCCCATAAAGTTATGAAAACGTATTTTTCCCTTAAAGTTCTCTTCGCAACTACATGTTTTTAACGTGTTTTTTGTTATGCGAACGTCAATATAAAACATTGCATTTGTTCATTCTGCAAACATTATGGGGACGTTAAGTGAAGGTTCTCGGAAACATTCAGAACTTCTGATCAACTGACAAAAAAACGTTTTGCAAACGACTTATAAATATCATGCTGACGTTTTGAGAACATAGTTTAAGACTAATTAACGTTACTTAAAGAATGTAACTTAAAAAACGCTACTTAAAGAATGTTTGCTCATAATAACTTTGAGCCAAAACTTTGAGCTAAACTTCTGAGAACGCTCCACCACAGTCTGTTGGTAACACTTTATCTTAGTGTACTTGTTACATGTACTTACTATAGTAATAACCGTACACTATGCATAATTACAAGCAGCTAAACCTAACCCTATGTACAGTTAGTTTGTTGTTAATTAATATTACTCATTAATATCTTGCAAGGATTTGTTTTGAACTATTACAAATATGAGGATTCCCTGCAATTCTTGTGATTTGGAGTAGTATCTTATACCATGTTATATGAATATGGTAAAAACAGTGATGGATACAAATGGTTTCATGGTACTTTGATATGAGCCGTTTCCTCCAGTGTTTTTGCCACTTTTTGTTTGTGTAATAAACAAAGTATTGTATAGATCTCTTAAACGGACTAACTGCAACACATAATCCTGTGTAAGACGCTTTTTGTGATCGGTGTGTGTAATTTGACCACTAACAGCTGCTTTAAACAGGCATATGGATCTCTTAAGTTTAGGTGCTCATAGAGTGTCATACATTTATATTTTAGGGTTCAGCGTGTTTTTCCACCTGCCATATACATCCACACACACACACACACACACTTCCCTGGGTACCTGGATCTCAGTGTAACACCTGTCAGGAAACAACACCGATTCATCTTTTGTTCTAAAAGCCGTACCAAACGAAAGGAAGGAATCTAATCTTGTCTGTCAAATGCATTTAAAACACATTTATAAAATAGTTGTTTAGCAGCATCATTTAGCGAGTGTGTCTAATGTAAGAATGTGGAGAAGAGGTCTGGTGAGACTCATGGATTGTTGTGTCAGGTTAGCTGATGTATTAGTTACTCAGGAGAAACGTGGGAGGCCTTGCTAGCGTAACCTAATATGTAGCGCTAGTGTCTCACTGCTATCTATACAGACAACACTATTGTGTGTGTGTCCCTGTGACCTAAAGTACTGCTTTCAGGAAGAAAAGTACACCGAGAAGAGTTCGGGACTAACTACTTGAATGTCACTTAAATGCAGCGGTCACTGTTTACACTGCCCTGTCAATCATCATGTCTCAGTTAAAATCCCTCCTTTAACTTAATGAGAGAATTTAATTTCACTATTGTCTTCTGTAGAGCTGCTTTATAGCTCAATCAAATTCATTTCGTTATTGAACTGAATCAACACTGAAATTATTTGAGCTGAATGATGACACTGTTGTCTTCTGTTGAGTTGCTTATAGACATTTTTTCATAAATTATGATTTTTTTTTTGGTCACAAAATTGATGAGACGGTTGTCAGATTTCATTGGTGATTTCAAATATGAGAGTGATCTTGTCTCTTCAGAAGACTTGGATTAAACGGCTTGATTCCTGTGGATTACTGTGTACAGTGTGTTACTTTTTGAAGCTTAAAAATATTGATTACACTTTCAATGGATGGGCAAAAAATGATGAGATAATATTAAAAATATATATCTGGCAGTTTTTCAACGTAGTATCAAAAATGGTATATAGAATATCTATATTTTTCTAGGTATCGTATCAAAATGAGAAATTCCAGTATCGTGACAACAATAATTTCTACCTTTCTGTAGATTCAAGGCCAGGAAAACAGACAGTTTTGATTATAGTTGTTGAATCAATGCAGTGTTGCAAGTTATTTTGGGTGTGAAAGCTCGGCCTTAGAGAATCTTATGAAACCTGTCAGAATCATATCTAGTCATATTTAACCCAAAACCAAAAGAAATAGATAAAATTCCTCTTTGCTGATGAAATAAATCCTTATTTTTAGACATTTTTCTCATTTCAATTAAGTTAATGTTCCCACACATTCTTTATGCCCTTAAAACAAAAAAAAACATATATTGGTAACACTTTACAGTAAGGTTCATTAGTTAACATTATTTATGGATTCACTAACATGAACTAACAATGAGCAATACATTTGTTACAGTAGTTATTGATCTTTGTTAACGTTAGTTGATAGAAATACAGCTGTTCATGTTAGTTCACAGTGCATTAACTAATGTTAACAAGATTTTAATTAAGTATTTAGTTAATGTTGAAATTAACATTAGCAAAGATTAATTAATGCTGTATAGGCTAGTTCATGCTAACTAATCTAGTTAACTAATGAACCTTATTGTAAAGCGTTACCAATATATTATTAAACCGTTATTATGTAATATATTATTCAAATCAACCATTTCTACATTATGGTCGTTTTTGTTGCACTTTCTTAAATTGATGCTGATTTCAGTCAGATATCTTTGCATTATATTAATCGCAATCACCACTGAGAATTATGAAAATCGCTAACAAACTCAAAATTAAAAGTCCAGTTGAATTACAGTAAGAATTTTTTTTTTTTTCAAAATAAATCGATGAAACATCATGATGTGGGAAACTGCCCAGACCGACGTTATTCTTATTCAAGGGAAAGTGTGACCCAAAATACAGAATGACCATCTAGTCATGATGAAGGAATTGACCTTTTTTGGTTTATATTGTTGTTTTGCATCTTGTCAGCAAAAGTCCGTTTAAAGTGTCATGAAACCCCGTTTTACCTGGTCGTTCACACCTCAGAGTTGGAAAAAGTCTCGAATAATGGGCGTGTAAGTGGTGTAAAAGTGGGGAGACAACCAATAAAACACAGACCTGCAACACACTCATCATACAGACACACCAATATTAAAATATGACCTCATTACTTCAATATGTAGGAGGTAGTCCAATAAAATGATTACATTTATGAGATCTGTGGTAATGTTATTTTATATTTATATCAATGTCAAATCAGGTTTTTTCATGAATAATTGTCTGCAAATTAATAATTTTAGAAATATTCATGGTTAAACCGAATGACTTTTTTTTGGTGACAAATTTTGAAAAAAAAATGACAAAAGCAATGTTAACTGATTGTACAAACCACATAATCTCATTGTTAAAACTTAGTAAAACTAAAAAGTGGTTTCAAATTGAATCATATTTTTTTTACACTTTTAAAAACCTTATCCGTCAATGACCCACGTTTCATTTGAAGAAGACGTGTGCACACACGGTGCTGGTTCATGTGTAGAGATTAAAAATCCTGCTCCGGTCCGTATAAAAACGCTCTCATGCGTGCGCATGTTGTTATAATATTGTGTGTAAAATAACCAATTTCCACTTATTGGTAACATTTATGAGTGCTTTTAGTGTTTTCAGTGATGTGCAAACATCGGTTCACATCTTAAAGAATGTGTTGTGGGGTTTCATGACCCTTTAAGTAACACCTAATGCGTGTGTTCATGACTGCTCTGCCACTTGCTCTCCTAAATCAGGCTAGAGTTGAGCAGATCCCGCAGCAGAGGCACTAGAGGAGGGAATCCCACAGACCCAGCCATGCTGGAGGAGGACATGGAGGTGGCCATCAAGGTGGTGGTGGTGGGCAACGGTGCGGTCGGCAAGTCCAGCATGATTCAGCGATACTGCAAGGGCATCTTCACCAAGGACTACAAGAAGACCATTGGGGTCGACTTCCTGGAGAGACAGATAATGTAAGCATGCTTTAGGGTTACGCTTCAGGGGTGTGTTTCCCGTACAGCGCTGTAGCTCGCTGCTGAAGAAACCAACTCGCTAGTCACGACTGTGTCCCGAATGCTGTCGTTCACACACACACCTCTGCGATGCTGTCGTTCACACACACACCTCTGCGATGCTGTCGTTCACACACACACACCTCTGCGATGCTGTCGTTCACACACACACCTCTGCGATGCTGTCGTTCACACACACACCTCTGCGATGCTGTCGTTCACACACACAACTCTGCGATGCTGTCGTTCACACACACAACTCTGCGATGCTGTCGTTCACACACACAACTCTGCGATGCTGTCGTTCACACACACAACTCTGCGATGCTGTCGTTCACACACACACACAACTCTGCGATGCTGTCGTTCACACACACACACAACTCTGCGATGCTGTCGTTCACACACACAACTCTGCGATGCTGTCGTTCACACACACACACAACTCTGCGATGCTGTCGTTCACACACACACACAACTCTGCGATGCTGTCGTTCACACACACAACTCTGCGATGCTGTCGTTCACACACACACACACCTCTGCGATGCTGTCGTTCACACACACAACTCTGCGATGCTGTCGTTCACACACACAACTCTGCGATGCTGTCGTTCACACACGCACACAACTCTGCGATGCTGTCGTTCACACACACACACAACTCTGCGATGCTGTCGTTCACACATACACCTCTGCGATGCTGTCGTTCACACACACACCTCTGCGATGCTGTCGTTCACACACACAACTCTGCGATGCTGTCGTTCACACATACACCTCTGCGATGCTGTCGTTCACACACACACACAACTCTGCGATGCTGTCGTTCACACACACACACAACTCTGCGATGCTGTCGTTCACACACACACACAACTCTGCGATGCTGTCGTTCACACACACACACAACTCTGCGATGCTGTCGTTCACACACACAACTCTGCGATGCTGTCGTTCACACACACACACACCTCTGCGATGCTGTCGTTCACACACACAACTCTGCGATGCTGTCGTTCACACACACAACTCTGCGATGCTGTCGTTCACACACACAACTCTGCGATGCTGTCGTTCACACACACACACAACTCTGCGATGCTGTCGTTCACACACACACACAACTCTGCGATGCTGTCGTTCACACACACACACAACTCTGCGATGCTGTCGTTCACACACACACACAACTCTGCGATGCTGTCGTTCACACACACACACAACTCTGCGATGCTGTCGTTCACACACACACACACACCTCTGCGATGCTGTCGTTCACACACACACCTCTGCGATGCTGTCGTTCACACACACACACCTCTGCGATGCTGTCGTTCACACACACCTCTGCGATGCTGTCGTTCACACACACACACAACTCTGCGATGCTGTCGTTCACACACACACCTCTGCGATGCTGTCGTTCACACACACACACACACACCTCTGCGATGCTGTCGTTCACACACACACAACTCTGCGATGCTGTCGTTCACACACACACCTCTGCGATGCTGTCGTTCACACACACACCTCTGCGATGCTGTCGTTCACACACACAACTCTGCGATGCTGTCGTTCACACACACACACAACTCTGCGATGCTGTCGTTCACACACACACACAACTCTGCGATGCTGTCGTTCACACACACACACAACTCTGCGATGCTGTCGTTCACACACACACACAACTCTGCGATGCTGTCGTTCACACACACACACACCTCTGCGATGCTGTCGTTCACACACACACACACCTCTGCGATGCTGTCGTTCACACACACAACTCTGCGATGCTGTCGTTCACACACACAACTCTGCGATGCTGTCGTTCACACACACACACAACTCTGCGATGCTGTCGTTCACACACACACCTCTGCGATGCTGTCGTTCACACACACACACACACACCTCTGCGATGCTGTCGTTCACACACACACAACTCTGCGATGCTGTCGTTCACACACACACCTCTGCGATGCTGTCGTTCACACACACACCTCTGCGATGCTGTCGTTCACACACACACACACACCTCTGCGATGCTGTCGTTCACACACACACAACTCTGCGATGCTGTCGTTCACACACACACAACTCTGCGATGCTGTCGTTCACACACACACCTCTGCGATGCTGTCGTTCACACACACACCTCTGCGATGCTGTCGTTCACACACACACACACCTCTGCGATGCTGTCGTTCACACACACACCTCTGCGATGCTGTCGTTCACACACACACACAACTCTGCGATGCTGTCGTTCACACACACACACAACTCTGCGATGCTGTCGTTCACACACACACAACTCTGCGATGCTGTCGTTCACACACACACCTCTGCGATGCTGTCGTTCACACACACACCTCTGCGATGCTGTCGTTCACACACACACACACCTCTGCGATGCTGTCGTTCACACACACACCTCTGCGATGCTGTCGTTCACACACACACACAACTCTGCGATGCTGTCGTTCACACACACACACAACTCTGCGATGCTGTCGTTCACACACACACACACACACCTCTGCGATGCTGTCGTTCACACACACACACACACACCTCTGCGATGCTGTCGTTCACACACACACAACTCTGCGATGCTGTCGTTCACACACACACCTCTGCGATGCTGTCGTTCACACACACACCTCTGCGATGCTGTCGTTCACACACACACCTCTGCGATGCTGTCGTTCACACACACACCTCTGCGATGCTGTCGTTCACACACACACCTCTGCGATGCTGTCGTTCACACACACAACTCTGCGATGCTGTCGTTCACACACACACCTCTGCGATGCTGTCGTTCACACACACACCTTTGCGATGCTGTCGTTCACACACACACCTCTGCGATGCTGTCGTTCACACACACACCTTTGCGATGCTGTTTGCGAATGTTCGTTGGAATGATGTTTTCGTGAAACACAGACTCATTGAACTATACCAGAGACTATTTATATAGAGACATGCCACTTACTCAATCCTCAATACAACTATATAGGGAAAACCCGTAACGCCAAAGATGGCGGTTGTATGCACATGTCCCGCCCCTCCCGCTGGAAAGCCAATCGTCTGCTTTTAACAGTCAAGCCGGGAAACATTTAAGCCTATCGTCTGGTTCCACTGACGCATGCGCACAGTTGAGGTTTGCGACAGTGGAAAATACGTTACTGTTTGAAAAGGCGGCAGATTTGATATGCAGTGTATGTGTGTGTTGTGTAAATATCAGACATCCCAGTGTCTACCGCATATTGATGATGGCTCCCTGATGCCCGCAAATTAGTTCAAATCTCCCAGAATCTAGAGCGAGCGAGCGAGAGCTCACACATACTGTGTTTCAAACCGTGCCGCGCGCGCACGTCAGAGAGGGAGAGAACCCTTGCGCATGCGTAGTGAAGTATAACCTGTGGGGAAAAGGCGTTTTAAACCTTATTTTGGGGCAAAGTCATCAAACTTTTTCAGCGATTTTTATCATATTTTACTGCTGTTTCTATACATGCAGTTTTTATGTCCCGGTGACCAGTGAAAGTGCAGTTCTGACTCTCTGCCCATTCATTTAGACAGGAACCTGGTCTTGTTAGTCCGAAATAGCTGCCCGGAGGCGTTGCCAAGATGGCGGCCGAGTGGCATGACTTGGCTAAAAGGACTTTGACTATACTGATAACGCCAGAACTTGCGACCATAGTTGGCTAGCGGTGCTTTCGGGAAACACACCCCAGTCGGGTTGCTTTGAAATGCTTTTATGAGTTCTCATGCGCAGCTTTTGGGTTCTGTGTTTGAACACAATTGCTCTGTCATTTGCAGATGTACCGCATTAGAGATGATTTTATTTTCAATCCACTTTGTATTGTTAAAATGTAGGTAGTATATGTAAATATACAATGATTACTCGTTCTCCATGACAGAGAAATTCCTGTTTATTTGTCAGCATATGATTTGACAGGACTTTCGTGAAAACTACTGATTATACTTCCTCATGTTCGTATCCGCCCACAGACAGTCGGATCAGCAGAGGGTTATTAACAGAACCGCTATTATGAGGGTATGTTTATCACTGGAAATTGTATCGTACTATTGCTGCGTTCACACCATGTCATAATTACCATCATTTCGAAATGGGAATGAGTGATCCTTCACTGAAACTGAAACTACCTCACTCCCGCTAAACATTTACTCTTTGTTTTGCGGTGTTTGACTGGGAAGCGTATCCATAGCAGACTGGTGGGAGTGGCCTGGGATAGTAACATGCCCCAGTGCATTATGGGTGTGGAAGTTTTCCTATCTATTTGGCAAAAGGGAAGACAACAGCCTTCTTTTTTTTTTAAAAGTAACTAAAACAACTTTTTTTAGTTAATGATCTGTAAGACTGGGGCTTTATTAGTGCTGTTCATTGATTCAAGTATTTTTTTGACATTTGGGTATAAAGTGTTTTAATTCTACAGTATATGGTGTGATATATGAGTGCTGCCCTCTTCAGGCTGAACGGTTGCTACTGCAGTTGAATTTTCCTTTACCCTTTAGCTAGGGTTTAGGGTTTAGTTACCCTTTAAAGGGTTAGTTCACCCAAAAATGAAAAAAAGTATTCTCGACGCTTGATAAACTTAAGATTGAGCCACTGTAGTCACTCGGACTATTTTAACAATGTTTTTAATAACTTTTCGAAGCTGTATGTAAACCAGAGCACAGAATGCACACTTTCTGCATGGGAAACCCCATGATCTACTGCATTTGCCTGAATGTGTGGTATAGAAGCAGTGTATATCACATCACAGATGCATCCCACAATGCAAAGCATTCACCTTGACCTTCCTTTTACAGATTTACAAAATGAACCAGATGCCATATCAAATGTGATTTAAAAAAACCTCTGGCTGCTGAATGAAACGTATATTATAGACTGGTATATATACAGTATAACACAGTAGATATATTCAGTGGACAGAACGGCTTTACAGTATTTACATTTACAAGAATTTGTACATTATTTACATTTTCAAGAATCATTTACAAGAAACGTAACAATGTAAAAATACAGAGCTGGACTCGGGTCTGTTATATGGCTGGGCTGTTGTTATTGAGACATTTTGAGTTTTCTTTGTAAAACACACATACTATGAAGCTGATTTTGCACTGATGTAAGACTCATCAATCCTTTGTTATGAATAATCTGATCATTTTGTTTGCAGCCATAACATTCTGAATAAGTATTTTAATTGTTTCTAATTTTCCAGATTACCCATTAATAGGCATTGTTATATAAACCAGTTTGAGTTAATCCATCTCAAGTGGACCATTGTAGTGTTTTAAGCACGTAATAAAATATCCCCTGAATGCTCCTAGCCGTAGCTCTGCAACCAGTGCGATCTGAAAATCACTTTTACAGCACATTGTAAAACGGCTCCTTTTTTTTTTTACACTTTCTCGCTTAAAGCCAGGGCAGAGTAGCATTTTTTTACTAACACTTTTTGTTATACTGGTTGAAACTCTCTTCACATCCTGAGGAATCAATATTATAAGTGGTCTAAATATTGAAAAATGTACACAATGTCTTCTGTGAAAGTCTCAGGATAGGGCTGCATGTTGGTAAAAATTGACATTGCGATATTTTGTTTTTCTGCCATCTTTATTGCATTATGAAAAATAATTAACCAGATTACTTGAATGGCTCTATTTGGAAAGCATGAATCATTCACTGATTTTGCAGGGGAGAGAATCTGCATAGAAAATAATAAACAAAACAAATTACAAGCATAGATAAATACAATAGATCAAAGACACACATTAAATAAACAGTATTCGGTTACATAAATTGAGTAACCAACTGTAAAATAACACTGCATAATCTTCACTGTATAATGTAAATATAATTAATATTTGTTACAGCTACAAAAGTGACTTACTCTTTGTATTTTGTTGTTGGATTAACATTAATGACAGGAATATTAGGCTGCTGTCCCTTTAAGAGCAAATGCACAGATCCAATATAATGATACGCATCCATTTTCTTTCTCAATTGTTTGTTCATGTAAGCCATAAGCGACTGTTTACGAGGAACTCACTTTACTGAAACACTTTAGTTCAGGGTCCAATTCTCACTCTTAACTAGTTGTTTATTATCTTGCATATTACTAGGACATCAGCTGTTTATTAGTACTTATAAAGCACATGTTGATGTCTTATTCTGCATGATCATATTCTGCATCCCTTAATCCACCCAATGCCTAAACTTTACCACTACCTTATTAACTATTAATAAGCAGTCATTAGGAGTTTATTTAGGCAAAAGTCATAGTTAATAGTGAGCATTGGACCCTAATATAAAGTGTGACTGAGTTTATATCTCATAATTCGGACTTTTTGCTTGCAGTTGAGTTAGTAACACT
This sequence comes from Meda fulgida, assembly GCA_030578275.1. Classification (NCBI taxonomy): domain Eukaryota; kingdom Metazoa; phylum Chordata; class Actinopteri; order Cypriniformes; family Leuciscidae; genus Meda; species Meda fulgida. The sequence goes on from CM060628.1 coordinate 32,056,128, forward strand.
TTACAGTAAGGTTATTAGTTAACTACTTTAGTTAACATGAACAGAGAATGAACAATACTTCTACAGCTTTTATTAATCTTAGTTAATGTTAATTTCAACATTTACTAATTCATTATTATTTTATTATTAAAATCAAAGGTTGTAACATTAGTTAATGCACTGTGAACTAACATGGACAAACAATGAACAGCTGTATTTTTATTAACTAACATTAACAAAGATTAATAAATGCTGTAACAAATGTATTGATCATTGTTAGTTCATGTTAGTGAATACATTAAATACTGTTAACTAATGAACCTTATTGTAAAGTGTTACCGATGAGTTTAGACTATGTCTCGTAATTCTTCTGACTTCATATATCACAATTGCAAGTTTATGTCTTGTAATTCTGACTCTGTAAAACATTTTTTTTCTTTAAATTGAAAACAAGCTTCCATTATAATCCCTCAAAAGAAATGAAGAAAATCTTTAAAAAAGTCTATTTTTATACAACCTTAACATTTTTTTGAACCCCATTTGACATACTCTGTTATTGTAGTATTGAATTTTCATACTGAGATATATTTTGCCAGTACTGCCCATCTGTGTTTCATATGCACGTTTCCTGTTTCCATTTAAATATGGGAAATGACAAATAGCACGCACCCGCTTGGGAAAAGAAGATCCTCTGTTCGCAGTGGACGACACAAACGTGTAGTTCCAGGATCTCCGTCTCTTTCCAGCTATTATGAGCTGTGACATCAGCCGGGACGGCCAGAGACAATCTGTGCGGTTTACTGGTTGTACATATAAAACGAAACGAGGAACAAATGAGCTGTCAGTGGCTTCATCGGTTTCACAGCTGAGTCAATCTGAGAGCGAAAGCAGGGAACCGTCGCATGAACACAGCCACTAACTTAAAGGGTTATTTCACCCAAAACTGAAAAATATCCCATAATTTACTCACCCTTAAGCCATCCTAGCTGTAAATGACTTTCTTTGTTCAGCCAAACACAATCAGAGTTATATTAAAAAATATGCTGCCAGTTTTATAAAAGGATTGAATGGTACCTTAGAAGCCCCAAAAAAGCGCATCCCTCCATCATAAAAGTAATCCATACGACTGCAGGGGTTAATAAACGTTTCTGTAAGAAAAATATACATTTTTATGCCATTACCTGAAGCCAGTGATTATGGTTTATAAAGTTATACTTTTTTTTTCTTTCACAAAACGCATCGTTTCGCTTCAGAAGGCCTTTAATAATAATAATAATAATAATAATGGATTACTTATTTAATTACTTAATTTATATGCGCTTTTTTGGGCTTCAAGTCTCAGGTACCATTCACGCCCATTATAAAGACAGGAGACTTTTGATATATACTTAATCTATGGGATATATACATATATTTATATATATATATATATATATATATATATATATATATATATATATATATATATATATATATTTTACAAACCCTTTAAGATTGGTCTTAAGAATGAGTCTGACCACAAGCAGTTAATTAGGGCTAATCAGTCTTACTTCGTGGATTCAGATTAGACCAGTCTATCTGTTTATGTAACTGACTTAAAGTTATGATCAGTCTTGAGTAGTTGAAGCAGTTCATGACCCAATTATTTGATGTAACTGTTGCATTTTAAAGACTTTTTCAACAGTCTATTGCACTCTTAAAAATAAAGGTTCTTTTATTGACAATGAAGAGTCTTTAACACCAATTGACACTTTCCATTCCACAAAGGTTTTTGTATTTAGGGGTGTAACGATAGATGCATATCACGATACTGAACTCACAATACGATATTATTGCGATTCTCCAAGACATATGATAACAAAAAATGTACTGTTGATTAAAATGCTAAATTTGATATTACATTGTGTGTGTAAATGATAGAGCTGTCACTTTATTTCACTTCCACAGAAATTAACGTGTGGATTTAAACATTTGAAAGTGAAGAATTTTAGACACATATTAGTATTGTAACTTGCGGTGTAAAATAAAGCAATTATTAAAAACTCTTTTTTTAGTTTTACAGGACAATTGTAACCATTTATATTAGAGCTGTCACTTTTGTGAAAAAATCCTGTTCGATTTTTGAGACATAAGTGTTCAATGAATCGATTGTAAAATCGATTTTCCATCTCTAAAGACGTTTCCATTTTCAAAACCAAATATAGGCAAATCCACGGACAACTAACCGGCATTGGACGAGCGTAAAGAGGGCGCTTGAGACGCGCACAAGTCAATATTTCTGATGATTTATTGGCGTGAGGTTTCGTGCACAATGAAAGACAGGAGTGCAATATTCAGGGTTTGAAATTAACACCCGCCAATCCGCCAAATGCGGGTAAAAATGAACTTTGGCGGGAAACGCTGTCAAATCACGAGCCAATTTGGCGTGTTTCTGTTCACTCACTTTTCTGGGGGAGTTCGTGTAGCCAAATCTGCACGGATTTAGTGCAAATATGCAACTCGTGAGTCATCATGATTTATTAAATACAGCGTATTGCGAAGAATCTGCGCATTTCTGGCTTACTTGAACACACGTCACTACGCAACAAATAACGGCGCGCTTGTTCACGTGCAT